>LPNX011094959.1:32041-109921 GCA_001517045.1 Pseudotsuga menziesii | reverse complement strand
TATAAAATCTTCCCTATTGATAGGTTTATTGTACAGCTTGAGCCGGTGGCCATTGACCACAAATTGACATGCTTCATCATCTATGGTTTGAAGTTTGACAGACCCATTGTCATAGACATCAACAATCTCATATGGACCAAGCCAATGAGTAGTGAATTTGGCTTTGAAATCTTTAAATTTTGAGTCAAATAATAATGCCCAGTCACTAATATGAAATTGCTTCTTTTTGATAAATTTGTCATGCCATTGAGCTCGCTGCTGTTGGATCAGAATATTGTGTTCTATGGAAGCCTGTCTGATCTCATCTAGCTGGTTCAACTGAAGTAATCTTTCTTTCTGAGCCTCAAAAATATCCATGCCCAAATTTGCTGCCAACTTGAATGTATGAATTTGAAACTCGATAGGGAGAAGGACTTGCTTACCGTAGACAAGCTGGTAAGGAGAAAAACTAGTACTGTTTTTCCAAGTGATCTGGTATGCCCATAAAGCTTTAGTAAGCCTTGCTGACCAATCCTTCCTATGCATCTGAACAGTTTTGGTAATGATGCCTTCTAGGGTTTTGTTTGTAGATTCCACTTGGCCATTGGCTTGTGGATAGTAAGGGGTGGACTTTATGTGCTTGATCTTGTATTTTTCTGCTATCTCTTGCACTAATTTGGAAGTAAATTGGGCACCTTGATCAGTTACAATTTCCCTAGGCACCCAAAATCTAACAAAGATTTCCTCAAAAAGAAAGTTTACCACAGTCTGCTCCGTTGCTCTCGGTAAAGGCTTGGCCTCTACCCACTTAGTAACATAATCCGTACATACCAGAATGTACTTCTTCCCTTGTGATGGTGGATTAATTGGACCAATGAAGTCAAGGGACCACTTTTCAAATGGTTCAATGAGGATTTGGGGATGGAGTGGCATTTCATCAGACCAGATTGGCTGTCCCATCCGTTGGCAAGTATCACAACTTCTAACATACCTCTTAGCATCCTTGAAGATAGTAGGCCAATAATACCCCAGATTGAGTATCTTGTATGCTATCCTTTTATCTGCAAAATGACCACCACATGGTTCGTCATGACATGCTTTTAAAATATCTAAGATTTCATCCTGTCGTACACATCATCTTATAATTAGATCATATCCTGTATAGAAGAGATCACCATTAACCCATATATGCCTAGCACTTTGTTTAATAATCTTTTTCTTTTCTTTAGAGGTCGTAGATGGTGGTAATTGGCCTGATGATAAGTAATTGGCAATGTCAGCATACCATGGAGTAATAACAGAAATTGAAAACAGGTGTTCATCAGGAAAACTATCAGAAACAGGAACAATCTCACCAGTATTGTGTAAGCGAGACATGAAGTCTGCCACTTGATTTTCTTGTCCAGGTCGATCTAGAACAGTGATGTTGAATTCCTGCATTAATAATAACCATCTAGTAATTCGACCATTAGTGATAGACTTGTTCATTAAATACCGTAAGGCTGAATGATCTGTATGGACAAAAATTTCATAACCAATTATGTAATGACGAAACTTATTTACAGCATGAACCACGACCAACATTTCCTTTTTAGTAACTGTATAATTTAACTCTGCAGGTGTCATATTTTTACTTATAAAATAGATTGCATAAGTTAAAGTATGTTCTTTCTGGCCTAATGAAGCCCCTATGGCAGTAGCAGAGGCATCAGTAGAAATATGAAAAGGTAATGCCCAATTTGGTCCCCTTAAAATGGGTGCAGTTGAGAGTTTCTCCTTTAGTGTTTGAAATGCAGATTGACAATCAGTATCCCAATTAAAATTCACATCTTTAGAAATTAATTTGAACAATGGAAGAGCTATCTTACTGAAATTTGCAATAAATCTACGATAATAGCCTTCATACCCTAAAAAGCTTCTTACATCTGTTTGAGTTGTTGGTTTCGATAAATTTTCAATTATTTGAATTTTAGCAGGATCAACTTTTATAACAGATGCAGAAATGTGATGTCCTAAAACTATACCTTCAGTCATCATCATAAATCATTTTTCATTACTGAGGGAAAGGTTTGAGTCAACACATCTTTTTAGAATTTTCTCCAGGTTTGCCAAAGAATCTTCGAAATTACTTCCATAAACAGAAAAATCATCCATGTAAATCTCAACACACTCATGAATCAAATCGGCAAAGATGGCCAGGACCGCCCTCTGAAAGGTAGCTGGGGCATTACATAAGCCAAAAGGTAAAACCTTATAGGCATAGGTTCCCCAGGGACATGTAAAGGTGCTTTTGTCCTGGTCTTCTGTTGCAATACTGATTTGATTATAACCACTAAAACCATCAAAAAATGAAAAATACTCTTTGCCAGCTAGGGTATCCAACACCTGATCAATGAAGGGAAATGGGAAGTAGTCTTTTAATGTTGCTTTATTTAATTCCCTGTAATCCACACATATACGCCATTTACCATTCTTTTTAGGGACAACAACCAAGGGGGAAACCCACTGGCTGTCGGAAATGGGGTAGATAAACCCTACTTTTAACAACTTTTGCAGCTCTTCCTTGACTATTTCTTTTGATATAGGGTTCATTATGCATTGTGGTTGTCTAAGAAGCTTGATCTTATCATCTGTGTAAATATGGTGAGTGCATGTCTCATGAGGAATACCGGTCATATCTGTGTACTCCCAAGCAAATGCATGTGAATGTGTATTCAGTAAATTAATCAATTGTTATTCTTGTGATGGATTAAGATGTGCACTTATATTTAAACTTTTGCCTGGACTGATTTCAATTGTCTTACTCTGAATATCTGTGATTGAATGAACATTGAGAATATCATGAAGTGCCAATGCTAGAGAATGTATTGTGCAATTTTCCTGAAAATTATAACCCAAAACCTGATTTGCTGCAGCATATTGTATGTCTCTTAATTCCTCAGAAATATCAGGTTCAGCAATAAAATAATCTAACAAACCTTCATTATTTGCTTCCTGAAAGTCATAGAACTGGTTGATACTCAAGATAGGATGAATTACTTCTTCTTCTTGTTCTTTAGTTTCATTAATCCATGACAACTGATCTAATGTAGAAGGTCTTTGGGCAGAAGGGTAGAGTGTAATTTGTTTTCTCTCTGTCCCACGTGAGATAAGCATGCTACCTGACCTACACTCTATGAAGGCATCTGTTGTTGCCAGCCATGGTCTGCCAAGAATCAAAGGGTGACCTCCTAGGTTAGACTTTGGTTGTAGGACTATGAAATCAACAGGGTACTCCCAAGAGTCTAAAGAAAAAGTGATATCTTCTAAGACCCCTTCAAGTGTAATTTTAGACCTATCAGCTAATTCCAAGACTGTTGTTGTTGGTCTGAGGTTTGTCAAATGAAGGTATTCCATTGTCTCAAGCGTCATAACATTAATGGCAGCACCTAAATCAATCAATGTCTTTGGAATTGAAAAATTATTAATAGTAATTGTAACCATTGGAATCCCAGGATCCATATACTTTTCAATGAAAATGGTGTTAGACATTAGTCCTGCGAGATTGACTACCACATGTATTTTGGATGGATCTTTCTTCCTTTTATTAAGACATAATTCTTTAACTGCTTTAGTGAAAATCGAAATATCCTTTATAGCCTGCAGTAAAGGAATTTTGACATATGCATCTTTTAACTCATTCAAAACATCAAAGTTAGGTAAGGAAATTGAAGGTTTTTCTTTAACCAACCTTTCTGGGAAAGGCGGTTCATATGATACTAAAGTTTTTCCTTTTTGACTCTAATTTTCTGACTGAGATTTTTCTGTATTTAACTTTTTTGAATTTTTCTCATTTTCTGTTTGTTCTTCTAAAATAACAGGAGATTCTTTTTGCAAGGTTTTCCCAGATCTTAAAGTAATATTTTGCAGTGGAAGAACTGAGTAGGGAAGTGCCATTCCATCATCAACATTATACATAGGTCTTTCTGTTTTATTGTTTGGATTTGGAATTGGCTGAGCTGGTAGTTGTGTAGGCCGAGGTGGAGGCTGATTGGATGGAAATTGAAGTTGTTGAGGTGGTGGACCCAATTGAGGAGCCATATTGGGTTGTTGGAAAGATGGAACTTGGTAAGATGGGGCTTGATAAGAAGGAGTTTGGACTTGATGCTGCTGATATTGGGGATAGGCTGAAGGTTGTTGGTATGGCTGCAAATAGGCCTGTTGATATGTTTGATTACCATGGGCATAACCTCTCCAATTTGGAGCAGATTGGGCTAAGGGAGGAGACCAAGTTTTCCAAGGCATGGGTGCACTCCATGAATTCTGAATAGGATTTTGATAATTTGCATTAAATTGTTGCATAGGGTCTTGAGACATACCTGAGAATCATGGCTGCCAAGGTCTTCGTTGTCCCATGAAGTAAAGAGACTCCATGCTTTGATTCTCCTCCATTCGAACTGCCTGCAATTCTTTCAATCTAGGGCAGTCATCAGTTTTATGATTAAAAGTACATAAACCACAAATTTCAACAGTATTTAAAGGACATTCTTTGAGTGGGTGCTTCTTTCTACACTTAGGACAAAAGATAGACAAGGCTTGATCTTGCTGGTCCTGTTGTTCTTGTCTTTTCTTGGTTTTTTCTACTTCAACCTGTGTGCCCAATGTACTCAATAAATCAGTATTGAAATCTTCTAGCAGATTTCCAAGCTCAGCCCTAGAAATACCACTGTTTGCAGACTTATTTACTTTGGTAATGATGTCTCTTTTTCCAGTCCTAGCCTTCCCTCTCGAATATTTCTGGCATAAATCTTGTATCTCATCAAAAGGAAGGTAAGAAATGTCACCTTTGCCCATAACATTTAAAATATCTAAATACTCTTCTCTTATCCCTTTCAGAAATATTGTTCTAATCATATCTGATGTTAAAGAATTGTATTTAGATTTTTGTAAGTTGTATGAGAACCTTTCCAAATACTCCTCCAAACTCTCATCTTCCTATTGAGTCATTCCAAAGATGTCATCTTTGAGATCCTTTGATCTGCAATAGGCCTGGTATTTCCGAAGAAAGATCTTCCTCATTTCATCCCAGCTAGTAATAGAATGTTCTGCTAGGTCCATAAACCACTTCAAGGCAGCTGCTTTAAGGGTGGAAGGGAAAAGACAGAGCTTATGGGTGTCATCATTATACCCATATGTTCAACACAAGATGTCAAATTCGAATAGGAAAGAGTCAGGATCTTCAGAGGTCAGGCCATAGAATTTTGGTAAAACAGAGGGTGGAATGTTCTTCATTTTTACATCTTCTCCTAGGATGATGCTAGTGTCCAAAATAGGAAATTTGAAGGTAGCTTCCTGATCTTCTTTTATCTTCTCATCTCTCTCATGTCCTCTTTCTTCTTCTCTTTCATGTCTCCTCTCTTGTTCTCTTCTCTCTTGTCTTCGTTTGTTTTCTATTTCTAGCATCCTCTCATACTCCCTTCTCTGTTCTGCAGTTGGGCCTTTTGACGTTTCTTCCTCAGACATTTTGAAACTACCAACTGTTGAGATAAATCCTTTTGGAAGAGAAGCTCCTGTTATTTCTGTTTTTGGGGGGTTTTTAAGAAATCTTCCTTTTTCGTCTCTTAGTCTTGACATAAAAGTAAAACCTATTCTGTGTTTTTGTTTGAAATTTTTGTTTTTATCAGAAAACTAAGGTTCCTAAGTCTGCTTCTACAGTTCCTCCCCGGCAACGGCGCCAAAATGTTGGGCTCTGATCTACAAATGTGAATCAGAACTTAAATTTAAATCAATCTGGGTTAGTAAAATTCAAGACACTTCCAGGTTTTAGGACTTAGGAGCTAGACTTATCTGGAATTTAGCTAACTGTAAATTAAATTCACTGACAGATGAAAAACACTGCAACTTACAGATACAAAATCCTTTTACAAGGGTGATTTCATTTGTTTCTTCTTAAGCACACAATATTTGATTTATGAAAGCAAAAAGGACTGAGATTAAAAAGCAATTTAAATAGTAAATCTAACCCTAGGCTATAGACTACAAGATTCTGCTCAATTTCCCAGCGCTGAATGAACAGTCATCAATTAAATTCCTTTACGGGAAATTATTCATAATCCATAATTTTTTTCTTGACACTTCTCATTTAAATAAATAGCAATATATAATGTACTGAAATCATGGTTTGAACCATTAATATCCTCAGCATTTAACCAGTAAAAGAACAGCGTTTATCCAATATTTCCTGTGATATACAACACGATAGAAATTGTAGCTTGAACCATGAAATGAAAGAACAGAGCAGTAATAAAATCGATCAAAAACTTAATTGAATTTGTTCTGCAATGATAAACTAGAAACTACAGGATAACACATACCAATAGCACGATTTAATTAACTTGCATAAGAATGAAATCGCTGCAATCACCCAATCGCTACACCGACAATGTAAAAGTGTGTGAACTCAACAATGGGGGCCCTCCAAAGCCTTGCTCCACACACAATTAAAGATTTACAGTACTGAAAATTGATATGCATTCACCATAAATTGTTTACACAGCAATACCACGTAGTTCAGAAGCGGAGTGCGTTCCTCTTCAAAATCGTGGCCCTTCTTCATTGTTTTATGAGGGATTTATACAAATTCAAAACACAACTAGAAATGCTATAATTATGCAACCTAATTAATGAACATAGCTAACGAGATCCTCATCAGAATCGTGAGACTCCACAAAATAAAAAACTGTTCCTTCTTTTGTGCTGGATGTAGAACAGGTGGCCGCCCTTGACTAAAGTTGACTTGACATCTGTACAGGCCACATCACCTAACCGTTGAATGTTCATCCATCTGTGGACACTAAGGATCCATTCTCTATCTTCCATTTCCCTCCTAGCTATCCTGCAAATGCTCAATCTTGGATATAATATGGGAAGTTAGTACATCCTGTAGTCTAAGTAAAAATCCTAGTTAAAATGCTTAAAAAGTCTTAAAACTCAATTTATTAGCAAGCAATGACATTATACCTCTTTAACCAAGGTTCATAGGTGAACTGTAAAGCTTTCTACTCAATATGGATGTTTTATGAAGGAAATGAAAGATATCTAAGAGGCAAAAATGGGTCAAAAATGGTGCCCAATAGAGGCCAAGTAATGGGGGTTAGATGCTTCGGCATCCTCCATTGGGAATCGAGAATTCTGTGGACCTCTCAGTTTTCTCATGCTTTTTCTTAGCCCCTTTGCACCCCAGCGATAATCGATATGAGAATCATAATATGGATATGGATATATGGGTGAGTCTAGACTATTTACAACTGTATATAGAAGTTGGCTCCCACTACTACAAATTAGAGCATCAAATGCAGGCAATTTTACTCCAATAGACTGAAGCACAGAAAGAGTTTCTGAAACTGTTAATGCAGTTGATAAGATCAATCTAGGAGATGGGAAGTTGCTAGCAGAGCAAACTACATTCATAATATCTTAGATAATAATAGCTAGTTTACTAATAAGGGGTTCTCCACTAGCACGACGTCTGAGTTTTTTATTCAGTTCCAAATTAAAACCATCATACAGGCCCCATTGTTCTTCAATTTCTTGCTTTGTACTTGTGACCACAAGCTTAGTAGAATCAATGCACAATTCTTCATCTTCAATCCTACGCATGGTACTGTAGGTTCCATTGATATCCTCCTTGGAATGCGATCCTTTTTTCAACAATTGTTCTAGTTTATTTCGTCCTAGAGAATGACCTGTCAAAACCATTGGAATGTTGAGAGAACCAGAAAGAAGGCAAGTAGCTTCCCCTGCATATGCATAGTGCCCATGGATCACATGAGGCCATACAGATCTGCCTTCTCCAATCAGATCTCCCAATGCTTTGGAAATGTTGAGAATATGACCCAATGCTCCATCTACAAACTCTGGAATGTATGGCCACAATAATTCTTTCTCAATATACTTTTCTTTGCATCCACAAGGGATTCAAACTATGTATGCCCCTCCACTCTCATGAATTTATTCATCGTGATCAGAATTTAACATTTCAGTTGGCTCTGCATAGCTAGAATCCACTTCAGGAAAACAGATATGATGTGTTAGCAGGTCCACTCTATACACTTCTAGAATTTTTGCAAGCACTTTTGCAAACTCTACAACATATTTCACCTGCATGAAAAAACAAGACAGGTTTCACTTGGTGGTAATATAATTCTAGTCCTACCAAAATAAGGTAATCAGGACTTGATCCCCTACTTTTCTAAATGAATTTGTGAGAAAATTGACCTCAACTATCCAATATGCTAGAAACATATGAAGGAAAATACAAAAAATAGAAAGCTTTTGTAACAAATTTACCTGTCCACCTGTATCAGAATCACGACCAAGATCCATACTCCCCCCTCGCACTAGGACATGCAAACTGACATATTAATCATAAACAAGAGAATTAGCGAAGTAAATTTTGTTATGAGGATTTTTAGAGCTAACACTTCTATTCTCAGCAAAAAATATTGGACAAAGCAAAAGCAATGAAAACTGATTGTAAAAGAACTATAACAGGGAAAATCAAACCTTAAAGAAACTCATCTTCCCATTGTAAGTGTGGATTTGCTACAATTACAACAAATTATGATTGCATTTAATGTGCCGATTCTCTCACAGGAAGTTATTTCCGTGGCCTTTGATTTTAGGAGAGATGGTTCACTTCGCATTAGATCTACTCCAATAATTGTGCAGCCAAGCCCCCTGAGACCTTAGCATTCTCCAGAGGACATGACTAGGGTTTGCATCTATCCCTTTAGAGCAACTAACAGAGACAATATACTCCTCTCTATATTCAGCCTCTACTTGAGCTAGGGCCTCACACCTATTAGGGTTTTCCTTCCTCTGCTTTAACTAGATCTTACTACTCTCTTTTAGTCATCTAATTCTTTCCCTTTTTACTAACTTTTTATGTTTTTAGCTTTTACGAGTGTTAACACTATCATAACCTATTGACATCTGGTTTTACTCTCTCCTCTCATTGACCTATTTGTTGCATATAAATAAAATTATCTTAACTTATCTCACACAACCTTTCAGACAAATAATATTGAATTTTGTCTATTGTAATGGTGACGTTGTAAATGCAGTTTCTACCCCTGCAAAAATGTGCTTTCCCAGCTAACTTGCTAGGAACAACTTCTAGGCTACTTCCGATGTTGTCTGATTTTCAGCATGGTATCAGAGCCAAGTTTAAGGTTGATTGGCAGTGACTAGGAGTCCATAATCAAATCATGGCTTGAGGGGGAGGTGGGTGTTCAAGGTATCAATTTGTACACTGATTGGGTATGTGGGACTGGGTGTCCTATATCCTAGGGAGTATATAATTCTTAAATGTTAAAAGTACTTAGTGTGGATCCATTAAACTAAGAAGCTAACTATAAGAAGAAGTAGATGTACCCAATCAAATGAATTGAGTTCTAGGTCTTGTCAAGAGTAGGATTAAGCTAGCACAAACCCATATAAATCTAGGTCAGGTTCAATCAGTGCTGAACCCAGCTATTATGGAGCTTGAGTTTACATATTTCTGGGTCAAATTTGATATGTTGATCATTTGGGTACTATTCGTAGTCAGCAACAACCCCCTCATTTTTTCTATTATGATGAAAAATCATCAGTTCTCTTCTATAATTTATTTTAAAAGATTATATAAGAGTGCCTTCAGAAACTTTGATTCTGAAGGTACTCTCAATTTCAGAAGAGTTAAGAGTCATATTAGAAATTTATGAAATACTTTCATTAGAAATTTGATAAATTAGCAGCTGTCAATCTTGTAAATTTTATATATAATCTATTTTTATCATTATTAATTCACTTGATTATATATATTGATTTAGGAGATTCAAGGTATAGTATGCTAATTAGTTTTTCGAATTAAACTGAAAACACATTTTGAACATGTTTAAAATTTGGTTTTGATAAGGTATTTATTACCATAATTTTTTGTAATTTTTATAATTAGGGTTGATTTATTAATTGGAATATTTTATATTAACCCTAAAGTTTAGATTTTACATATAACTTAATCTTTTAATATCATGTCATTGCTTTGTGAAAATTGTACATATATCTCACGAAATAGCTAGAGCTCAATCATATGTATATCATTTCAAAATTTTCATTGTAATATAATCATAATAGTTGAATTTTGATTTAGTGTTATTTTTTATAAGCTTTTCATCTGATCATATCTTGTATTGGATCATAGGTGATTGGGATTTCATGAAGTTATTTAAAACTATATTTTTTGAATTAATTACATGTGTATATGTGGTTTGGTTCTAAATGGTTCATGCTACTTAGTTGTAATTTCAAAAAACCTTGGGGACATTATGGATTGTTATGACGACTCCACATCACCCAGTTCATGAACACAATTGCCCTCCATGTGTAATTCTTGTTTATTATCGATTGACAGTCATGTTTATGGTACAAGATACGAATGGCTGAATTAATAACATATGTTTATAGGGATCACTGCGTAAAGATTGAGGTCGTATTGGAATTTGTTTTCGGTTTTAATTGTTTAACACCTATCAATTTAACTGACAGTTGTTGGTTTAATGATGAAATTGTTTCATTGGAATTCAATTCCATAAATGACTGATAGCCATTTTCATTCATGATGCTATACAAAGATATCATTTCAGACTTGGTATTATAAATTCTTCGATTATCGATCTCTGAATTGAATTACTTCGGATATGGAAGTTTAGTTATAGTTTGAAGTTTAACATAATGTTTTCTAAAGAATTCGGTTAGTCGTGGCTAGTTTATCCATTAATCATAGCACAAAACGTTGGTTTTTGTTCTCATTATTTCAAAATTTGGTTAACATGGCCAAAATTGGGGTTCTCATTCCTGTCATGTATGAATCAATTGGAGATTTGACATTTCACATAATTCCTTTCACTTGGATACCTATTCCTTTGATTTTCACAACCTCATTCATTTCAAACCAAAACTAGAGTTGCAGTGAGGAGACAATGGCTCCTCTCAGCCGATTTGAGATTTCAGGGCCTGAGCAAGTGGAAGCCAATGAGAAAGTCACTATACTGTTCAAAAAATTGGATGGGGTCCGTTTTTTAGATATTTCAGTGGTCATATTGTAGAAGTTACCAAACAATTCACTATGATCTTGAGGGAGAATGTAGCTCAGATTAGGGGTTTTAAAGTTATAATTGATGAGGATAAGAATGCAAAAGTAACAAAGCTTCGTCAAACTGGAGAACGTTGGTTTAAAGGAGGAAAGATCGATAAGAAGAGGTGTAGGTCATTACTGTTACCCTTACCCGCCAATGCAAAGTTAAAAATTGGGGTTTTAGTTAGGTTCTTAAAACCAGAATGGAGAGCGTATTATGAAATCCTAGCCAGGTATGTCTCTTGTGATGGTCGTCTCTCTCATCTTCATTATTATCATCTGCGATTACTGTTAGCATTGAAGGGTTGTAAGCTCAATGCTCCATTTTACTTACTTCAAAGCCCGAAGAAAATGGCACATTTAGTGCAAAGTACTATAGGAAACCCTGATTAGAGCTTGTTTCACCACGGTCTGATTAAAATTCTAATCCAGCATCGGTTATCTCTTAGCTGTAGATCCTGGGATGAATTCTTGGTTGAAAATAAACTAGGGTCAACACAATATTGGCCAAACCCTCCTCCTAAAACTCGTAGGAAGAATAAATCTCCATTACAATCTTAGCTGGATGATATTCATAAAGCAAAGTCATATGATAGTAAACTATAAGTAGCAAGTTCACATGTAGATACTTGTATTAGTAATGATGGTACCAATAAGGTCGATCCCTTTTATGTTGAAACAAATATGGACCAATTCTCATCTGTCAAACATTTCAGGACACTTGCAAAGGTAGATGGTGAATTGACGAATGATGAGAATGTTAATTCTGTTACTCGTGAAGCCCCCTCTGATTTGTGTACTTCTAAAAAACCTGGTGATGAATCCATGCGAAAACTTGAATAGTTAGCACAAGTTTGTTGTGATAGAGGAAGTTTTGAGCCAAAATGTTTTGTGTTTGTTCATACATGAAGATTCACTCAAAGCATGACTATGGTGACTACAGCCTCTGTTCCGGTAACCATTCAGCAGAATGCTCAACTAATTTTTGTCCAACTTAAGGATGATGTTTTGTCTTTGATTCCTAAGACAACACATATGAATGAACCTATTCCCATAGAGGAGAATAATGAAAAATCGTTGGCCAAAAACATTACTTATCCAAGTAAGTTTGAAGTAGCACCATCATGTATGGATGCTTATGGGTCTGGCCTTGAGCCATCATTTATAAGCATTCCATCACCAAATCAGGATGTGAATAATATTGATTCTTCTCAGTCTGATGATTCATTTCGTGATCAAGATGAAGAAACCCTTCAACAGGTACTTGACAAAGTATATGAAACCAAAATCGCCGAATTAAAAGAATGTCAAGCAAATGCATCCTTAAAAGATGAAGAAAATAAAACATTCAGGGCATAATTACTAAATTGGGTTAATAGATGGAAGGACATGAACATGAAGAAGAATTGATACAAGGAAGCCAAGAAATCAATGATAAACACTAACCAGCACTTGCTTGAGCAAGTAGATCGACAGAAGCTGATAATTATCAGGCTCAAAGCTAAACTTTCTGAAGCAAGAAGAGTAATCAGTTTACAAAACAGAACTTGTTGTCGTTTCTATTTTGGTTATGTGGTTTATTTCTCTTTTTGACAGGTAATAAAAGTTTTAATGAGCACATGTGCAAAATCATAGATTTTGCAGGCATGCATATAATTTTTTTTCTTTATTTTTTCTTTCTGTTAACATGATTTTAATAAGAACTTTATTTTGTTTGTTACAGGTGTACATGTTATCGTTATCCTATAAAGAATACAGGTTGTTTTTGTTCACAGTTGGCATACATTGGTGCTTTTGGAAGGATTGGGTGTTCAATATGGTCACAAATAAGTCAGTTCCTTTGAATCAAGAAATAATACAGGCTAGTCACTTAATTGATAGTTTTATCCCATAGTATAAATGTTTATGACAGGTGTCTTTTTGAAGAGATTCAATGCAGCTAAATAGGAATAGGATGTGTGTTGTATTTATTTTAGCACTTATTATAAACTCAAATGAGGGACGAGTTTGGTTATATAAACTAGTAATTTCAATGTAATATAGGATGGAGTATCAGAAGAAAAACATATTTGAAATATCATTTCAGTGCTAGTTTTATCTCTTTACTGGAGTTTTACCTTCAGAGGAGTGTGACTTAAAGTTCTCAGACTGGTATCACTGTTCGGTACTATTTTTGAACACTTTATATATATATATATATTTCAATATATCATCATCTAGTTATACTATTGGTACAATTATACTTTGTTATGATTGTATTCATTATTTGATATAACACTCTATTAACACAATATTGTTATTTGAATGAGTATGTTACTATATTGAATTGATCAATATTTTTATTGAAAATTCAAATCTTAGTAATATACATATTTATGTTTATTTTGATTTCATTTGTATTTTTACAATGTTTTCATTATAAATATCATATTTTATTCAAATATTTAGTATTGATTATTGATTGTTAATTAATAAAACATTCGAGAGAAGTTTAAAATAGTTGTCTATTTTAATTTTTTGTTATTGTGAATATATAACAGAGTGATTTAATGTGAATGATTTAAATATTTTCATTTAAATCTTAATCATTTATCTTTTTGTTTACTTGAAATATTAATTAATAATTAATCTAGTATTTAAGTTGCTCTCAGCTGAAATAGAATAATTAGTTAGTTTTAGTTTTAGTGTAGTTTATATTTCACAGTTGTTAAATAGGATTAGATTAATTTCATAATATTTATAATAGTCTTTTGAATTAGAATATTTGGAGCAAAATCCTCAAAAATCCAAGACTTTCATTAAGAAAGCATTTTAGGACAACTTAGGCTTTAGAAAACTAACTCTAGGGTTTATTCAAATAATAACCAGATTAGGATAAAATTTTACTGACTTTCAAATTCTCCTTAAGAGAAAATTTCAGTTGGTAGAAGGACCATATCCTACGATATTTTTCCATTCTAAACACACCGGGAGCTGTTCTAAGCGACTTTTGTGGGATTAATCTCCTTAGTTGGCCTAGGTTAGAAAATCAGGCCAACAAATGGCGCTAGAAGGAGGGCCTGTTAATGAGTAATGGCAAGTAGAACTAATGATAAAACTTCAACCAGTGAACAATATCCATTACAATCCGAAGTCAACAGATCACTGTTCATACAAACTGTTAGGAACATTCTTGAGTGTGATCATATCACATCCCCATTTACTCCTGAACAGAGTACTCAAACTTTGGAAGAATCACATCATATTCTTACAAGAGCATATGCTAATCAACTTGGTGTAACTCCAATATATTATGGTCTACCTAGAGAACAAAGACATAATCCACAATTGAATATAGTTACTCAAGATTTAGTAGAAGCTGATAGCACTCCAAGTGATCAACTTAGAAGTCGTCAAAGAGAAACTAATCAAACAAATACTGCTATAAGATTGACTTCCATAGGTGGTTTTGATCAACCACCTTCTCCTCTAGAATCACCACCTGATAGTCCAAGGTCATCTAATTCAAGGAGTTCTTTAGATTCTGAAGGAAGTCCTATGGATGGAAACATACCTGTAGGAGGAGGAGGTAATCATCCACCTAATACTCCACCTAATCCACAACTTCCTTGGTTGAGAATAGCTGCTGTAGCTGTGCCTGGTGTACAACATCCTCTGCCCAAACACTCAGATAAACTTCTTCCAAAGTTTAACCTAAATAACAAAGAACCTGCAGAGGTGCATGTAGATAAATTCATGTTAGCTGTTCAAACCATGAATGTTCAGCATGAAGATGTGGTTTGTCAATTGTTCCCTTTAGCTTTTGAGGGAAAATCCTCTACTTGGTATTTTTCATTAGTTCAAGGATCATTTAAAAATTGGGTTAAATTTAATAAAGATTTCTTAGATAAATTTGGGGAGGATAAAACACCTGCTCTTTTAGCCCTTGAGTTATCTCAGATTAAAATGGAACCTAAAGAAAGAATTAAAGATTTTAATCAGAGGTTTCTTACATTGAAAAAATAAAATTCTGGTTGCTTCTCAACCACCCGAGGATATAATTATAGAAAACTATACTTCAGCTTTACCAAAATATCCTGGGATGTTTGTTAAGAGAGCTGGTAAAACAACTTTGGTAGAAACTTTTGAGGAAGCCATTAAAGTTGAGAAGGATTCTATGTCTTATGAACCAGATAGAAGTGAGAAGTATGATACTTTCCCTCGTAGCAAGATCGAAAAACCTAATTCTGAAAAAGATAAGGCATTTGATGTAAAACAGCTACAAAATGCTATTCGGGCATTAACCAATGAAGTTGTAGTATTCAAAAAAATAATTCTGAAGCTTCCTCCTCTAGAGGATATTTCAGAAATTAGTTTAGATAGAATCCTAATACTAATAATAAAACAAGTACACCGCCTAATATAGCAATAAATGAAAAAAATTTCAATACTATTCGAGCTGTCTTATCCTTATCTAAAACTCCCTCAAATCAAGAAATGGCTGAAAATGAAGAAGAAGAGGAATCAGAAAATGATGAAGAATTGGAAGAGCCTCAACAAGTTAATGGTCATTTCTAGGACAGTCTTGTAAAAGATTATGAAGGTAAAAGTCCTCCTTCATGACAACATGCCTATAATACTCGTAGTAGAACATTCACAAATACTCTTGGAGCTTCATCAAGTTCTACCCCGAGTAATGATAACAATCATTCACAACCTAATAAACAGACTCAATCTAGCAAATAGACTCAATCTAGCAAACAGACTCAATTTGCGAGGATTGCTCAACCTATTCAAAATGCTCCAAAGTTGGATTTACAATATGACATAATTGAATATTTAAAGAAGACACGTGCAAACATCAGTATGTATGATCTTCTTCAAAGTTACCCAATGCCTAATAGTCACATTATAAATCATGCCATGAGTTCAATAATTCCTAATGCTAAACAAAGTGTTGTTGCTAACAATTCTAATAATGATTTAACATCAACTGATAAAGGAAAGTCAGTAGATGATAAATCCTCGCTAATAGGGAAGAATTCAAAATCAACAACTCCTCCATTCCTACTTACCTTTGATATTTTTAATATAAATGTTCATAACTGCATGGTTGATTCCGGAGCATCTTCCAATGTAATGCATTTATCTGTATGAAAAAGGTTGAATGGAAAATACGTTCCATCAAATTCACAAATAACTCAATTGGATAGGACAAATGTGAGGGTTGTAGGAGAGATGAAAGATGTTTTAGTCAGGATTGCTTGTAATCCTTCATTTTTTCAAATTATAGACATTGTGGTTGCAGATATTCCTGATGCATATGGGCTGTTTTTGAGTAGAGATTGATCTCAACAATTGAATGGGTTCTTTGCTACATAGTGGTTAAATTTATGGTTACCTAAGAATGAAAAGTCAAATCAAATTAAGATAAACAGAGAAAGATATATGAAACATACTGTGACAGAGTTACACGATCCTAGTGAACCAGTTGTATTTTCATATTCCATTATGGGGAATTACATGTATGAACTAGGATTTGGTAATTTTAAATCTGAAAATTCTATTTTTTTCTGAAAATAAACAACAATAAAAAATTCTTAATGTGACAACTATTTCTCATGACTCTTCACTCAAGGAGATTATAAATGATGTAGATAATCATAATATTGTAAATATTATATAAAGTAAAGTAGTTGTTAATAGTTATACTTGGACTTTATATTTCAATGGGGTGAAATCTAAAGAAGGAGCAAAAGGTGGTTGCCTACTAATAGACCCTCAAGGAAATAAAACATGTATAGCTTGTAGGATAAAATTTAATTGTACAAACAATAATGTGGAATATGAAGCTTTAATTAGGGTTTGAAAAAATCAATTGATTTAGATATCAAAGTGTTAATTGCATATGGTGATTATGAAATCATCATCAGACAGGCCTGTAATTATATTCACTGCCTTTCTGAACATTTGCAGAAATATCAACGAGAGGTATGGAATCTCATTTCACATTTTGATGCATTTAACATAATTTCAGTTCCAAGATTTCAAAATCAAGAGGCATATTTACTAGCGAATGTAGCATCAAAATTAATCCCATCAGAAAATTTTACACCAAATTTCTTTTCAGTTGAATTGATTTTTAGGCCTTCTATACCAGATAATATTTTTAACTGGCGTGTGTTTGATAATGATGTGCAGGTGTTGAATTTTCTAACAAATGATGATACCTTTAAAGATTCATCCATTGATGAAGTTACACATGGCGAAAATCTATGGGATTTTTTAGTAATAAATGATTTTTGTTCAGTTGAAAAAGCTTTTGAGAAGGTAAAACCAATCCCTAATTCAGTTTTGAGATTAGAAAAGTTCTTTGATCTTCAAGATAAATTTAGATATGTTCCTAACTGTAAAACCAATAGTTTTCAAATGAAATATTAAAGCATAAATTTAGGAACGAAACTAAATCTTCAAACTGTAAATCTAGGAATAGATTGCACTCCCGCAGAAAAAACAACATTCATAAATTGTTTAAAGAATTTAAGGATGTCTTTGCATGGACATATGACAATTTGAAAACCTTCAATCCACAATTCATGCAACACATAATTCCAATTAAACAGGAGTCAAAACCTTTTCAACAAAATCTAAGGAAATATAATCCGTCATTAGAACCAACAATTAAAAAGGAACTAAATAAACTTTTAGCTGCCAGGATTATTTTTCCTATTTGGCATACTCAGTGGGTAGCCAACCTAGTTCCAGTTAGGAAAAAAAATGGTGATATTAGATTATGTGTTGATTTTAGAAATTTTAATAAGTCTTCTGAAAAGGATAATTACCCAGTTCCTCCCATGGAACAAATTCTTCAAAAAGTTTCTAGGTCTGAGATACTGTTACTTCTTGATGGTTTCTCAGGATACAACCAAATATTGGTTTCCCCAGATGATCAATTGAAAACAACTTTTAGAACTCCATGGGGAACATACGCTTACAAAAAGATTCCCTTTGGGTTAATCAATGCTAGGGAAACTTTTCAAAGGGCAATGGATATTGCTTTTAGAGGCTTAATTAATCATTTAGTAGTTGTCTATTTAGATGATGTTATTGTATATTCTAAATGTCAACATGATCATATTAATTATCTTAGAAATGTATTTGAACGATGTAGAAAATCCGGAGTATCCTTAAATCCTAATAAAACAATATTTGTTGTTTTAGAAGGTATTTTATTAGGTTGCATGGTTTCAAAACATGGGATCATGATTGATCCCGAACGAACCCAGGATATTTCAAAAATAACTTACCCTTCTAGCAAGAAAGCAATGCAATCATTTCTTGGTAAAATAATTTTTATTAGAAGATTCATCCCCAGTTTTTCTGAAATGATCCATCCTTTACAGAAAATGATTAAGAAAGATGCTATTTTTAATTGGGGATAAACTGAAAAAGAGTTATTTCAGAAAATTTTAGAAGCCATTTCAAAAGCTCCTAGTCTTTTGAGCCCAGATTTTAACAAAGATTTCATATTGTATACTTTCGCTTCTGACATATCATATGTAGCAGTTTTAACTCAACTAAATCAACAAAATAATGAAGTGCCAATTTATTTTATGAGTTTGAATTTTAAAGGTGCTGAACTTAAGTACCATGAAGTTGATAAGAAAGCTTTTGCTGTTTTTAAAGCTGTCAAACACTTTCATCCATATTTATTGAAATCTAAAACGAAAGTGATAGTTCCTTATCCTTCAGTCAGAAATTTGTTAGTGCAAAAAGATTTAGGTGAAAAAATAGCACCATGGATGATAGCTCTTCAAGAGTATGACTTGGAAATTAAACCTTCAACGATAGTCAAAGGTCAAGGATTATGTAAACTAGCTGTTGAAGCAACTCATCTACTCTATAATGATTCTGAAGCTGTCATTGATGAAGTTTTACTTACGAGGGAAATTTACTTCTATCCTCCACCACAAGATTCCTGGTATACAGACATAAGAACACTTTTGGAAATAAGAACTGCTCCTGATTACTTGGAACCAAGGAAAAGGAGAGCACTTAGATTGAAATCTGATCCTTATTTATTAATTGATAACATCCTTTTTAGGAGAAATTCAAATGAGGTGTTGCTTTGATGCCTAGACAAGGATGAAACATAAGTGATTTTGAAAGAGTTACATTTTGGACCAGCAGGTGGTCATTTTGGTGGAGAAACTACTGCACATAAGATTCTTAGGGCTGGCTATTATTGGCCTACTTTATTTTGAGATTCCTATGCTTTTGTCAGAAAGTGTTAGGAATGTCAACTTGCTACAGGAAGAGTTAAGAAAACAGCCTTTCCTTTACAACCTGTTTCAGTAGAAAGACCTTTTCAGCAATGGGGAATTGATGTAGTAGGACCAATAAACCCTCCCTCTTCTATGCAACACAATTATATATTAACTGCAACTGATTATTTTACTCGTTGGGCAGAGGCTGCACCATTAAAGGTTGTAAACACCAATCATGTTATATTATTTTTAGAATCTTTTATCATAACGAGATTTGGTGTTCCAGATTCCCTTGTCTTTGATAATGCTTCATATTTTTCATCAGTTGAGTTAACTCAATTTGCTTTAGAAAAGGGAATAAGAGTTAGGTATTTAGCTAACTATCATCCTCATGGAAATGGTTTAGCTGAATCAAAGAACAAAAATTTATTGAAAATTCTCAAAAGAACTATTTTAGCTCACCATCATGATTGGCATACAAAATTATTCAATGCCCTTTGGGCAGACAGGGTAACTCCTAAAGCTACAATAGGTAACTCACCCTTGTTCTTGGTCTATGGAACTGAAGCTATTTTACCACCGAATTTATTTTTACCTTCATTATAGTTAGCTTAGTCTGTTCAAGATGAAGATTGTATAGCAATGGAAAAAAGGATCAATACTTTATTAAAACTTGAGGAAGAAAGAGACAAGTCAAAGAAACATTTTACAAAACATCAACAAATTGTGAAGTCTTGGTTTGACCAATCCTCAAGTTCTAATCGAGACTTTCAAGGGGGAGATTTAGTTTTAAAATGGGATAAAGTTCATGAGGAAAAAGGAGATCATACTAAGTTTCAAAAACTCTGCTTAGGTCCCTTTGTTATTGCTGAAAATATAGGTCCAAGTACCTTTCGTTTACAAACCCTAGAAGGTCAGTTTGAAAAATTCCCAATGAATGGACTGATCTTAAAAAATAATTTCTGCTAATTTTTCAGACCCTAAAATGTATATAATTATGTATATAAGATTGTTTTCTGTTTGGAAATAATTTTATTTAAAATTTTCATATATATATAGTTTTTTTTATAAAATTGTCAATATTTTGTAAAATCTTTTATCAAATAAAGGATGATGATAAATTCATGATACTTATGTACATTTAAAACATCATTCTACTCTTGCAACTAGTTTTTTATTTTCTTAATCAAGTATTAATAGATTATTTGTATTAAGGACTATCAAATTTCTGTATATATGATTTAAAATAATCAGTCATTAATGTACATGTGTCAATTAAAAGGATAAATGTAAATAAATAAGTCTGGTGTTTTAAAAGCCAGTTTGTTCATTAGTTTAAAATTATAATATTAGACTAAATCTTTCAATTGGTTCAGAATGATCAAAGTTTCTTAAGTCTATTAAGAACCTATCATTATTTGAAATATTTGTAAGTATTATTCAGATTATTCCTCACTCTTTTATTTCCTTATAATAGTTGGGATAGCTAATTAATGTCTTTTTCGAAACTTGTACTTTGAAAATTCTTATGGGTCTCTACTATCAGTCATCATTTTTAAAAAGTTATTTACAATCTAAAAACTTTTTAGAATATGTTCCATTCAATAAAATGCTAAAAATAAGAGACGGAAGGTCTTAGTAATAAGTCGATCTGATCAGGATCATAAATATCACTAGCATGAAATTATTAGGAAACTAATAATGGCTCTTCGTCGTAAGGTCAAGAGATAGGGGGTCTCATCACGAGCCGGCTGATTCATTTTCTGGTGATATTAGTGACTGACATTACCATTTGGTCACCATGCTAGGTAATGATCTCTTATTTTATAAAATTTAAAATTTAAAATTAAATAAAGTAAAACATAATTTTGATTGAAGAATAGGAGGTCTCATCACGATCCGTCCTAATCATGATCATCGGTGTTGTCTAGGATAACTTCATTTCTGACCATCAGGGTGATGGCTCTTGGTTAAATAATCAAGAGACAAGAGGTCTCATCACGAGCTGGCTTGCTTATTCTAGATAGTTCTTGTGAATGATACTATCACCTCGGGTTATCATACCTAGATAGTAGTCTTCACTAAAAGTAATTATTTTAAGTTGAAAAAAAAAAGGAAAGAAAATTATTATGTTCATGGAGTAGATTCTGGAAATTTTTCAGAGAAGTAAATTTCTATATCTTATACTAATGGTGCAAATTATTTTTACTATGAAGTACTTTGTTTCGATTAGGATATTTCTAAGTTTATCTTTAACAATATTTTTACTTTAAAGGATGGGATATCTCTGAATTATACTTATGAATATAAATCAAAATAATGGTTTTTACTTAGATAGCGAAGTTTTGATTGTTTTAATAGGTTTTAAGATTTTGTTTATATTATCATTTGAAAACAGTATGAGTAGAGATAACTGGTTCTCCCAGGTCGTCGCCATTTGTTGGCAGTTAGCAACAACCCCCTCATTTTTTCTATTATGATGAAAAATGATCAGTTCTCTTCTATGATTTATTTTAAAAGATTATATAAGAGTGCCTTCAGAATCTTCGATTCTGAAGGTACTCTCAATTTCAAAAGAGTTAAGAGTCGTATTAGAAATTTATGAAATACTTTCATAAATTTGATAAATTAGCAGCTGTCAATATTGTAAATTTTATATATAATCAATTTTTATCATTATTAATTCACTTGATTATATATATTGATTTAGGAGATTCAAGGTATAGTATGCTAATTAGTTTTTCGAATTAAAATGAAAACACATTTTCAACATGTTTAAAATTTGGTTTTGATAAGGTATTTATTATCATAAGTTTTTGTAACTTTTATAATTAGTGTTGATTTATTAATTGGAATATTTTATATTAACCCTAAAGTTTAGATTTTACATATAACTTAATCTTTTAATATCATGTCATTGCTTTGTGAAAATTGTACATATATCTCACGAAATAGCTAGAGTTCAATCATATGTATATCATTTCGAAATTTTCATTGTAATATAATCATAATAGTTGAATTTTGATTTAGTGTTAGTTTTTATAAGCTTTTCATCCGATCACATCTTGTATTGGGTCATAGGTGATTGGGATTTCATGAAGTTATTTAAAACTATATTTTTTGAATTAATTACATGTGTATATACGGTTTGGTTTTGAATGGTTCATGCTACTTAGTTGTAATTTCAAAAACCCTTGGGGACATTATGGATTGTTATGACGACTCCACATCACCCAGTTCATGAACATGATTTCCCTCCACATGTAATTCTTGTTTATTATTGATTGACAGTCATGTTTATGGTACAGGATATGAATGGCTGAATTGATAACATCTGTTTATAGGGATCACTGCGTAAAAATTGAGGTCGTATTGGCATTTGGTTTTGGTTTTAATTGTTTAACACCTATCAATTTAACTAACAGTTGTTGGTTTAATGATAAAATCATGTCATTGGAATTCAATTCCATAAATGACTGATAGCCATTTCCATTCATGATGTTGTACAAAGCTATCATTCCAGACTGGGTATTATCAATGCTTCGATTATCGATCTCTGAATTGAATTACTTCGAATATGGAAGTTTAGTTAGAGTTTGAAGTTTTAACATAATGTTTTCTGAAGAATTTGGTTAGTCGTGGCTAGTTTATCCATTAATCATAGCACAAAACGCTGGTTGTTGTTCTCATTATTTCAAAATTTGGTTAACATGGCCAAAATTGGGGTTCTCATTCCTATCACGTATGAATCAATTGGAGATTTGACATTTCACATAATGCCTTTCACTTGGATACCTATTCCTTCGATTTTCACAACCTCATTCGTTTCAAACCAAAACTAGAGTTGCAGTGAGGAGACAATGGCTCTTCTTAGTCAATTTGAGATTTCAGGGCCTGAGTTGGTGGAAGATGATGAGAAAGTTGCTATACTGTTTGAAAATATTGGATGGGGTCCATTTTTCAAATGTTTCAATGGTCATAATGCAGAAGTTACCAAACAATTCGCTATGAGCTTGAGGGAGAATGTAGCTCAGATTGGGGGTTTTAAAGTTATAATTGATGAGGATAATATTGCAAAAGCAACAAAGCTTACTCAAACCGGAGAACGTTGGTTTAAAGGAGGAAAGGTCAATAAGAAGAGGTGTAGGTCATTACTATTACCCTTACCCTCCAATGCAAAGTTAAAAATTGGGGTTTCAGTTGGGTTCTTAAAACCAGAATGGTGAGCATATTATGAAATCCTAGTCAGGTATGTCTCTTGTGACGACCATCTCTCTCATCTTCATTATTATCATCTACGATTACTATTAGCGTTGAAGGGTTGTAAGCTCAATCTTCCTTTTTACTTACTTCAAACCCTAAAGAAAATGACACATTCAATGCAAAGTAATATAGGCAACCCTGATAGGAGCTTGTTTCACCATGGTCTGATTAAAATTATAATCTAGCACCAGTTATCTCTTAGTTGTAGATCCTGGGATGAATTCTTGGTTGAAAACAAACTAGGTTCAAAACTGTATTGGCCAAACCCTCCTCATAAAACTCGTAGGAAGTGTAAATATCTATTAAAATATGAGGTGGATGATATTCATAAGGCAGAGTCAGACGATAGTAAACTACAGAAGCAAGTTCACCTGTAGATACTCGTATTAGTAATGATGGTACCAATAAGGTCGATCCCTGTTATGTTGAAACAAATATGGACCAATTCCCATCTTTCAAACATTTCAGCACACCTGGAAAGGTAGATGGTGAATTGACGAATGATGAGAATGTTAATTCTATTACTCGTGAAGCTCCCTCTGATTTGTGTACTTCTAAAAAATCTGGTGATGAATCCATGCAAAAACTTGAACAGTTAGCACAAGTTTGTTGTGATAGAGGAATTTTTGGGCCAAAAGGTTTTGTGTTTTTTCGTACACGAAGATTCACTCGAAGCATGACTACGGTGACTACAGCCTCTATTCCGGTAACCATTCAGTAGAATGCTCAGCCAGTTGTTGTCCAACTTGAGGATGATGTTTCATCTTTGATTCCTGAGACAACGCATATGAATGAACCTATTCCCATAGAGGAGAATCATGAAAAATCGTTGGCCAAAAAAATTACTGATCCAAGGAAGTTTGAAGTAGCACCATCATGTATGGATGCTTATGGGTCTGGCCCTGAGCCATCATTTATAAGCATTCCATCACCAGATCAAGATGTGAATAATCTTGATTCTTCTCATTCTGATGATTCATTTTGTGATCAAGAATAAGAAACCCTTCAACAGGTACTTGACAAAGTATATGAAACCAAAATCAAAGAATTAAAAGAATGTCAATCAAATGCAGCCTTAAAAGATGAAGAAAATAAAACATTCAGGGTAGAATTACTAAATTGGGTTAATAGATGGAAGGACATGAACATGAAGAATAATCGATACAAAGAAAGAAAAAAATCAATGATAAACACTAACCAGCACTTGCTTGAGCAAGTAGATCGACATAAGTTGATAATTATCAGGCTCAAAGCTAAACTTTCTGAAGTAAGAAGAGTAATCAGTTTACAAAACAGAACTTGATGTTGTTTGAATTTTGGTTATGTGGTTTATTTCTCTTTTTGACAGGTAATAAAAGTTTTAATGAGCAAAACTGCAAAATCATAGATTTTGCAGGCATGCATATAATTTGTTTTGCTTTTTTTTTATTTTCTGTTAACATGATTTTAATAAGAATTTTAATTGGTTTGTTATAGGTGTACATGGTATCATTATCCTATAAAGAATACAGGCTATTTTTGTTCACAGTTGGGACATGTTGGTGCTTTTGGAAGGATTGGATGTTCAAGATGGCACGAATAAGTCAGTTCCTTTGAATCAGGAAATAATACAAGCGATTCACTTAATTGACAGTTTTATCCCATAGTATAAATATTTATGACAGGTGTCTTTTTGAAGAGATTCGATGCAACTAAATAGGAATAGGATCTCTGTTGTCTTTATTTTAGCACTTATCAGAAACTGAAATGAGGGAAGAGTTTGGTTATATAAACTAGTAATTTTGATGTAATATAGGATGGAGTATCAGAAGAAAAACATAATTGAAATATCATTTCAGTTCTAGTTTTATCTCTTTACTGGAGTTTTACCTTCGGAGGAGTGTGACTTAAAGTTCTCAGACTGGTATCACTGTTCGGTACTATTTTTGAACACTTTATATATATATATATATATTTCAATATATCATCTTCTAGTTATACTATTGGTATAGTTATACTTTGTTATCATTGTATTCATTATTTGATATAATACTCTGTTAACACAATATTGTTATTTGAATGAGTATGTTACTATATTAAATTGATCAATATTTTTATTGAAAATTTGAATCTTAGTAATATACATATTTATGTTTATTTTGATTTCATTTGTATTTTTACAATGTTTTCATTATAAATATCATCTTTTATTCAAATATTTAGTATTGATTATTGATTGTTAATTAATAAAACATTCCAGAGAAGTTTAAAATAGTTGTCTATTTTAATTTTCTGTTATTGTAAATATATAGCAAAGTGATTTAATGTGAATGATTTAAATATTTTCATTTAAATATTAATCATTTATCTTTCTATTTACTTGAAATATTAATTAATAATTAATCTAGTATTTAAGTTGCTCTCAGCTGAGATAGAATAATTAGTTAGTTTTAGTTTTACTGTAGTTTATATTTAACAGTTGTTAAATAGGATTAGATTAATTTCATAATATTTATAATAGTATTTTGAATTAGAATATTTGGAGAAAAATCCTCAAAAATCAAAGATTTTCATTAAGAAAGCATTTTAGGACAACTTAGGCTTTAGAAAACTAATTCTAGGGTTTATTCAAATAATAACTAGATTAGGATAATTTTTACTGACTTTTAAATTCTCCTTAAGAGAAAAATTCAGTTGGTAGCAGGACCATAACCTGCGATATTTTTCCATTCTAAACACACCATGAACTATTCTAAGTGACTTGTGTGGGATTAATCTCCTTAGTTGGCCTAGGTCAAAAAATCAAGCCAACAGGTACTTGACAAATTCACTAGAGGTTGGAAACCTCAAGGTGCATATCAAAGCTAGGTTTAGAAGGGCCTGTTCCAGTATCCCTATTGAATATGCCCAACACAGTATAGATTCAAATTTCAATGCACCATTAGATGCACACACAAAGTTAGACTGGATCAAACTCAACTCTACCTAGGATCTAGAACGTAGTTGGGTTGACCATTTATGTACTCAAGAAAAACACCTAACATTGGTGATTTCAAGGTGTATATTAGACCTAGGTTTAGATGTGCCTATGCAAGCATCCCTAATAAATGTGATCATTGCACCATCTAGATTCAATACAGTGTCTTTTTAATTAAAATGTATACTTGTTTCAGTATACCATCATATTCCTATAGTAGATTAAGAAGGCATGCATTGCATGTTAACCACCATCACTACTTTATTCTTTGTTCTTGCAGTTCATATTTGGAGAAAAAGGGAACTAGTGATTTTGGATTTATTTATTCAAAGATAGTAACAAGACCATTTTGTTAAATTCAACCAGATTGATGTGAAAATTTGAACTGAAAAAATAAGAATCGCATTAATAACCTTCTAGTAAAAATCATGAACGACAGAAGTCATATGAGAGCATAGTATGGCACATGTTAGAAATTCAAACCCTTTTGGGAATATTTTCCAATCATAAAAAGTTTCCTTGTTCCCATAAAATGTCACATTTAACCTTTTATTACATTGACTTGTAATGGATATTCAACTTTACCATTAAAATTCAGAATTTTGGAATTCTACCAAAAAAGGGCACCACATAATTTTGGAATTCTACTTACTCATCATAATATGGAAGTGTTCTTACTGCAACATCCAGAGCAAACTTCCCTTGGTTGGATTTACCAACCTCACAATACACACGAACTTTATTTCCTGCAATCATCCATAACATAGAACAAAAAGTGTCGGTTAGAAAATATATGCATTCACCTATTATGTATGAAATGTCAAATGTCACATTTAACCTTTTATTATATTAACCTGCAATGGATATGCAACTTTACCATTAAAATTTAGAATTTTGGAATTCTACCAGAAAAAGGGCACCACATAATTTTGGAATTATACTTAGAATAATATGGAAGTGTTCTTACTCCAACATCCATAGAATACTTCCCTTGGTTGGATTTACCAACCTCACAAAACACATGAACTTTATTTCCTGCAATCATCCACAACATAGAATACAAAGTGTCGGCTAGCAATTATATGCATTGACTTATTCTATATGAAATCCAATTTTGTCTTTCATAAATGTATGCATGTGTATGTTCCTTGTAAATAATATGTATATGCACACAGACCTGCCATAGTTGTTCCATCTGTTTTAAAAAAAATTATGTTGAAAGAATGCAGTAGCTTACCTTGAACCAGTTGCTCCTATAAAGGCAGTGGTGGGGCTAAGCAAGGATAACAACATATATAGGTACACCATATGATACAAGCGCATCATTTAATAAGAAAAATAAATATTTTCTTTCAGAATCTCTATCACAATCATAAGCAACTACAAAACTGACTAGAGAACCAACTTACTAAAACTCTCTGGTGAAACTATTGATGTTATTGGATCTACTGGTAATGGATCAACCGATTATGGACCTGGAATATGATATGCTGCAACTAGATAAATTGGTCAATATGCAATAGCTAATGAAGAGTAATATATCAATGGAATGGTTGACTATAACATTAGGGGATGCATTATGAGCCTTATTAGTAGATGATCGAGATATGCAGTCAATCTATTTCTTAGTATATAAAAAGTTCTAGAGTCTATAACATAAAAAATAAGACACAGTCAATCCATTTCTTAGTATATAAAATATCAAGAGTCTATAACATACAAAATAAGAGGATCAAACATTTTTGTGGTCCACATGTACAAACAACTTAATGTTTTGGACAATAATTCGTCTTCTAGATTTAAATCTCAAGTACATTTCATTTTGTGTTGATGCTACAAAAGATTGTTCCAAGGATCAAATCACATAGACATGTGAATGGATATATAACAACATTATAATCAAGACTTTGACAATATGTATACCATTTTTTCATCAAACAAAAATTGAACTATCCAAAGAATGATTATGTGTTTTGGATAGCCAAATACAGATCCTTTTATCCTGGATTCAATGTTTATCTTTTTCACCAATGCTTTGTTCAAACTTTATTGCAAATAAAGGATGGAATGTTATAATTTGTGTTTGAAGCTAATATTTGTGTATTGTCGACTTCTTGTAATGTTATATATTATAAGCTTAACAATTTTGGTGGAAAAATATTGGTACCTTTAATGCTTAATTATAGAGGGAAAATTTCTTATAATGCTCTAGAAATTTTATCCCCAAACCATGTTCAGTAGCCGTAGTGCTAACTTCCAACATCCATGTAGTTGGGTTGTACTTATTTTTATCCTTGATACTCCTGGAATAGCCCGCAGATTGTTATGGTGGAAATAAGGAAATCAACTCACATTTAGGCATTAAATTAGTAGTATTTTGTGCAAAAACTTTTCCTTTTTCTAGTGATTACAAGAATATGCCAAGTTGTTACCTTAAAGTATTTAACAGCATTATGAGAATTCTGGCCCAGTGGCCCAAAGAAAATGACTTTCCCTCCTCTTTTCATCGATAATAGTTGAAACCATCTTTGTAAGTCTGAAAAAAATAACACAAGCTATCTTAGAATATAAACCTCAGTTTACCTCATCAAAAGCATCAAAGATGTTAATGCTAGGTTGATGAATGGTACAAGTAATATCCCTTCTAGTTCTACTTTATTATGAACAATTTACATTAGAATTGCAACTGCTTTAGCATCCAAACCGGAAGTGTGCTCAACCATGAAAATTATAAAAGAATTTGCAACAAGATACACAACTATTGTTAACATTTTCCTTTCTTCAGTTGACATTCTAGTCACACTAGGAAGGCCTACAATTGCATCCTTCAATTTTTCTAGTTCCACAAGTTCCATGACCTCATCAACAATGGCCTGCAAATTGGAATATTTTCCAAGTTCGTAGCATGAAAATTAGGCATCATGTCAAACAAAAACACTATTAGATGGTAGAGCAAAGAAAATGGTATATGTAAACTGATGATTATGTTTTTTTGTCAACATCCTTTCAGATATGGAGAAATGTTGAATATAACAAGGATTCATGGATAATGAGTTGTATGGACAAATAATTCAATGCAAGGAAAAACACCCAATGTATAGGATTCTCATAAGTCACTATGAATGCAGAAATAATCCACATGCAAGATATTCATTCTTCACTCTACTCCTTGAAAATTTTCATCATTAATTTTCCAAAAGTAAAAAAACCATAGTAAGTAAAAAAAAATGAGTTGTGTGTTTACCATACTGAAAAATAATAGATATCAAGCTTACCTCAACAACAAGGCTGTATTTTGCACAGTAAATAGCATGACGTGATGCTCTGCCAATACTTTCCTTTGTCCTTAACAGTGCTTCTAGCATTATTTCAAAAGTGTCCATGGAAATTTCTACTTTTGTATCCCCACTAAGTGTCCCTCCAACCGATTTTTGCTCCAAGCTTATTTTACCTTCTTCACTTGATTCTAGATCCATCGCATTTGGCAAACCCCACTGCAGAAACAATTTTAGCAAGAATGAAATCCTGAGGAACAAGTGATGATTGAAATAGTAAGAGCTTCTTCCCATGGGATTTTGTTTTTCATAGTTTATTATAATAACATTGTAGCATGCTCTTACCAAAATAAACCATCAACACAATAGTTTGTCAGAATTAGTCCAAGGACTAGAACAACAACTTTGTGGGAATGCAGAACAAGAAAATACTTCATGAGTTTAGATACTTACACTGAAAGGAAATGTTTGTTAATGAAGCTTACTCATGTTGGATTCCTCAAAACCCAAAAAATATCTATAATCTTCATTTTGGTGATCCCCTAAATCTGTCAGTTCCTCATCTTCTACTATTTGCATCTTCTACTCAAGACTCAACACCATATTGCTCTATAGTTCCATGATTGTCTTGCTTGACAAATAAATCATAGTCTCTCAAGAATAGGGAAAGAAGGATATTTCAAGTTTTGTTCAAAATACCAAACTAATTTGTCTCAAATTCATGGACATCCACTCTTTTGTTCATCCACTATCACTTTTACCATTTTTACAAAGTGATAGAGGACTATTTATGGTTGTTGGGATGAGAAAAGAACTCAATGTGTACTTGCATGCAACATTGTAGGAAACAAAGGACTAGAAAAGGAACTCAAATCTTCCCTTCTCATCTTTATACTTCGCACCATGGATAACATATACACATTTTCCTATAAGAAGGTAGATGGCCATATATGGACTACCCATTGATGATAAATAAGGAGGCAAATCCACAAAGCATCTATATCTTCCTATAGGAAAAATAATTTGGTTTTATCTCTAAAGAGATTTGCATAGAAACCTAGCATCCTTGCAGACAAGAATAAGTGAACCTACAAAACACAAATTCACTTGAGACCTCTATGCTATTAGTCACTTAATGTAAATGTAAATGTATCTAAGGCATACATACCTAAAGAGGAATTTCATGTTTCAAGTAGCATGAAAAATAATTAATGAGAATTCATTTGCTTGGAAGCACAAATTGCTTCTGGAACATTGAGTTTTTCTGAGGTAAGCGCCATGAGATTTGCATACATTTCATCCTCCAAGGGTGGATATTTATTCTCCTATGGCTACAGCCTATCAAATCTTGCTGTAACCATTATCTCTAGATCATGAACAGGGGATTTACTTCCCAGAAGTTCATGATGTTTTTGTTGCTGCTATAGGATCAAGGATTTATGGTTGTTACCATGCCCAAGGGATTGCCATATAATTAGAAATGAATGATAGTTGTTTGTACAAAGATAAGACCTAAAAATAAGAAACATTGTGGACTTGACTTGAATAGTCTACCATTGAAGAAAATATTGGATGCTATCATAAAAATGGCCAAAAGTGATTTCATGTTGACTGTTAAATGCTTAGGATATTCCATTAAGATACCTATATAAAATGCTTGGTCCTTATTGCTTCCTTGTGGCTATTGGTGAATTCTATGTGCCCAGACTTGGAACTAATACCATTTATTGTTGTTCTTTGACTTCTTGCAGGGCTGCCACATGCTCAGGATATTAGGCCTATTCCAGAATCCTTAGAACAACCCTTTGCTTTATAATTAGGGAAAACCAAGTTGAGAAATGGGTGTAATGAGGATCCCATTTCAAGCAATGGGGATGAGTTTGAAGATTGATCATGTTTATCAATGATATGTAATAGGCGAGTATCTTATAGCATCATGCATGTTGTTTTTTGGACTTGGATACCATTTAGAGCCCTATTGATGAAGTATTTTGTCTCAGACATGGATTGCACTTACGTAAAAATGGAAAGAACTTACTTCTATTTACTTCTAATTAATATTGGCTACCCATCACCAAGAAATATGGAAATATACATATCCATTTTTAAATGTTTTGATGCCAAAACTATTAAAAAACATTCCCACTACTGTAATTTTACAAAAGTCGACTTGGAAAGTTTTTTCTCTTTTGTGTATTTTCCACAACAGGAAACATAAATACCATAAATACTACCATAGTGATATCCAGAAACATTCCCACTTATTGGATGGTGACATGAGAGTTAGTTCAAGGACCAAGAATCCCAACATTTTAATGCACACAGACTGACACACAAATAGTCACACATGCTTTCACAATGTTTCCAGTCTTAATCTGCTAGCTAGGTATTCACAAACACAAGAAACTCCATGTGTAAAATTATAACTTCCTATTTTGAACTCATGAAGCTTAGACCTCATACTATGAATAGCTAAAGGGTATACATTTCTTCTCCAGCAATGCTTTGTTGCTTAAAGTTGGATGCCAATACTCAGAAATAAAGTTAAGCAGTTGTTCAAATGTGTTTGTAATTGGAAACAACTATTGATCACATTAGAAACTGGTTTATTCCTACAGATCAGAGCTTGTTTCCTTGCACCGCATGATAGTCACAACATGTAGTCTCATTAAACCTAAACTTAAAATATCTTGGTTAGTTTTCTTGTTCTTAGAAATTCCAACCAAATGGCTCCTAGGATTCTAGGCCCAGATCATGTTCTTAGAGGTGATACAACTGGCAAAGTATCCAACTAGGGCATGGCTGCTATATACACAAGTATCATAATATTCATCAGAAGAAATTTTAGCTCAACGATCAACAAGAGGGACTGAAACATTACCTTGTGGTAAACCATGGGGATAAATTTGTAGGCCTTGGGTGCCATTCTTCCCATGTACTTCTTGTCAACACAACGGCCAATACTAGGAGTATGGTCATCTTAAGGTCCTTGTCCAGCTTGTTGGAAATGAAAAGCTATTATACTGAAACTAAAATCACAGTAAGACCAACAGATTTAAAGCATGCAAAGTAAAAGCAGGAGTAATTATAACAGTACTACCAGCAAACCCTCCTAGGTCATAAACCACACCAGATATTGATCTTCACTTAGAAAAATTGAAAATATCATCAGAACCAATGAACACCACCCTGGATGTTGGCTTTAGCCCTTAGGTGAAGCTTCAATGATTTGATCATTCATGTTCTTTGATTGGCTCCTTTATCAACAATATATTCCTGAATTCACAAAGCTTGAAGCTTTTCAACATAATATTTCCTTTTCGCGTTGTAGCTAAGAATATGAAAAATGGGTCTTTATTATCTGATGTTGTCTATTGTTTACCTAGTTGATCTTTTTCTACATGGGGATTCTTCCCTATGTACCTCAATCAATGTTGTTTTCGAATGGCCAACTAGATCCTCTCTCCTAGGTATTTTTGAGCCATTTTTCCACCCAACTAAATTTATTTCTTCTTCCTCACTTTTTGAAACCAATCTGGTTTGTGGTGGTAGTGTAATTTTTTCTTTGTGCTTGTTGCAACTAATTTGGATGATCTACCATCAGATGTTCTATTCTATTTTTTTGGAACATATTTTATGTAAAAGCCAAAGTTTTCAAAACTATAGGATGGTTACAATAAGTCCTATCACACTTTAGCATAGTTCCCATCACACTTATCCTGAAGATTACATTGTCCAACAATCTGTTTCTTAAATATAGTTCTACAAAGATCCTAGAATAGAACATAAAACCTTCCTTGAGTTAACTTTTGTCAGAAAGAATGAAATTGTGTAGAGTATTAACAACTACCTACATGACCTCCTCATGCCAAAGATGTAAAGGAAGACCGAGAAATCTTTGCCACACAGGGGTTGTATATACGACATGGAAACTGGGTCAAATTTTGGAAATGATAGTTTCATAGAAGGACTGGCCCCACTCTATAACCATGATCCTTCCAAGATTCGCTTTCTACCTTTTGGATTCTCAAAATAACTTATGAAAAGACCTTTTGCATATAAGTTTTTCAAAATATCTATAGATCAGTTTGTAATGAACCAGGTTGTAAGTGCCAAATGACTTGATCAAAAGGATCTTTCCTTGTAGTAATTATTATTTTCTCGTTTCATCTTGGAATAAAATATAAGCTTGCACCAACACAAAGAATTTATTGGATGGTGACATTAGTGTTAGTTCAAGGACCAAGACTCCCAACATTTTAATACACATACATCAACACACAGACACAGTCACACATGCTTTCACAATGTTTCCAGTCTTAATATGCTAGCTAGGTATTCACAAACAAAAGAAAATGCATGTGGAAAATTATAACTTTCTATTTTGAACTGGTGAAGTTCATAACTCATACTATGAATAGCTGAAGGGTAGACATTTCTTCTCCAACAATTCTTTACTGCTTAAATTTGGATTCCAATAGAAGAAATAAAATAAAATAGTTGTTCAAATGTGTTTTTCATTGGAAACAAGTTTTGATCAAATTAACAACTGGGTTATTCCTACAGATCAGAGCTTGCTGCCTTGCACCGCATGATAGTCACAACATGTAGTCTCATTAAACCTAAACTTAAAATACCTTGGTTAGTTTTCTTGTGCTTAGAAATTCCAACCAAATGGCTCCCAGGATTCTTGAATCCAAGCTTAAATCATGTTCTTAGAGGGGATACAATTGGAAAAGTATCCAACTAGGTCATTGTTATAGCGGATTTCACCACTTTAGGTGAATCACACTTTGCATGGCCTTCCCTTGTTCCACTGCAGACTCCTTAGATCCCATGGACCATTTTTTGTCCTTTGATGTTTCCTTGATCATCCCTAAAAACACATGAAAAATGATACACGTGACTTTTTAACCCCTAAGCGCGTATATACACGGGTTTGACCACTAAAACCGCGTACATTGGGATGTGTGCATAATCCAAATCCTTTTGGAGTTTTCCTTGACATGGATCCAACTCATTTGACTCCTGGCCTTCCATATGCCTTGAGATCGCACGAATTCGACCTTTCATTGTCCCTTTGAAAGCTATATAAGGAACCCCTTGGTACATTAAAGGCAAGAAGAGAGAATTGACAGCAAAGAAACTATAGTCCATTGTTGTCGGAACTTATGCTTGAGTCTACATCCCTTTGTCCCTTGGAGCACTTTTGTGTTCTTCCAAAGCTTGCCTTTTGCTTGTGAGCTTGCTATCAAGAGATGGAGGATTGAAGTGGTGGAGGCCCAAGTGGGGGATTCAGTTTCTCCGGTTCGCAGACGTGCTATCAGAGGTTGTATCTTGCAATCTCTGATTTATATTAATAGAAATATCTTTTCCTGTCCAATAATGTGTGTTTGAATGAATATTTTATCCATGGGATTATGTCAAATGCTTTTACATTATTGATTATATATGCTAGAATAGATCTAACACCATGATATATAGAATGCTTGTATTGTTTACTTGTGGTTGAGGAAGTAATATATCAATTCAAGCTGAATATTGGAAAGCTCAACGGGGATCTACTTCAACCATCCAGAATAAGGTACGAGGTCTGATCCTTTAGTGTTAGACATTTAATTTCTATTGAATATTGGAAAGGATTGATTTCTGGAGTCAAGTTATCTGTTGTGGTACCCAAATCCATAGGAATTTCTCTCCGTAACAGAATTGGCGACTCTGTTGGGGAGTTCCTAGTAGTTGCCTTTGGGGGTTGTTTTCTTGGCATTCAATGTATTTGAATTGCTCCTTCTCTCTTGTTTCTGTGTCGGTTCTGGGGGCATGTATGCCTGGTAGAGTCTGATTGGTGTGAAATTTGTCTCAGCCTGTCTGTTTGCCTTGATTTTATGCACCTTTCTTCCTGTACGCAGTTTTTGATTTACAATCGCATATACATGCGGTTTCCTCTGCGATTTCTGTGTATACATGCGGGTTTACTGCGAATAGTCACACATGCCCTTGAGTTTGCCTTTTTGGGGAAGATAATTGGTTGCTGGGTAAATTCTGATATTTGCTGAGTCTCCTTTGGCATTGCCTGAGTCTGTTTAGACCTCTATTTCTGACCAAAAATGTTTTTTTTTAGGCTAATTTTTTTTTTAAAAGAAGGTTCTTGTAATGGAATTTTCGATTTTTTGTTTGAGATTAGTGCATTAGAGTTCTTTTACCTTAGTGCTTTGCTTGAGTGTTGTTTGGGACTGCTTGCAAGGTCTAGGGGTCGTAGAATCATTCTTTTGATTTTTGCATCTCTTTTAGTTTCAAAAAATCCAAAAACATTTGCTTATCATCATGCATTGCATTTTGCACTTTGCATTGTACTTGCACTAGATCTAGATTTGATTTGGAGTACTAGTTAGGACTTCATATAGGGAAATTTGCATTCATCATTTGAAGAAGAATTGTGCATTTCACGTAGTGGCATACCCTATTTTCATGGACACAATGCATTTGCATTGATTGTTAGGTGTGCATTTTACTTCATGTTGCATCATAACACCACTAGTTGCATGATCATATCCCTTTTTTGAGTAATAAAGACAACTAAAATCAACACTAAATTAAAATGAATTACACTCTTTTCTTTTTTAGGGTGCACCAACAAGCTTAGGTTTTAGGATCTTGGAATAGTTCATTGTAAGTCAATTCTCCAAGATCACTAAACAACAACATCTAGGTGTCTGTTCAGGTGAGTGTGTGAAATCCTTGGTATAACTAGTGTTTCTCAGGATCCTCCTCTCAAATGGGAGTTAAGCACGAGGCAGTGTGAGCGGTTATTGATTGGGATGACCCCTAATCATAACTGAGTAGCACCGGAGATATTTCCAGGATTGTATTCATATATGGGGGCTATTTCAAGAGTTTCGGGCTTTGCTACCCTTCCCATACAGTCAATCCCTCCTACGATTGTCCGCCTGAGCATTGATTATATTGAGGTGACCTTAGTGACCTTACCTAGGATATCGAGGGGGTACTTGTAGAGGTTATTCTGCAGGTGTCCCGACCAGGTTGGGTCAGATAGCACAGTCGCTTTACATGTTGAAGCTGAGGTCCACAATAATTGGTTACGTACCTCCGCTTGTTGTGTATGGGAGTCTCAAGCCTCTCCTAGGCGAGACATACCTGCTTCATTCAGGAGCTCACTTATCCAGCCCTTGTTTGCTTGCATTTGGATTTATATTTTATTAGTGATTGCTTTGTGCATGATATTTGGCCCAGGGTTTACGTAAATAGAGAGTCTTTGCTATTTTTTGAGTCATTGTGGATTCGAGTGCGATTCCTCACCGTTCTCATCATTTAGCAGGACTTACGCCTTCTACTTCTCCTCCTCCTTTGGGAGAGAGACCTAGACATTCCAGGTGGAATATTTCACACATTGATTCACACACCATGGGAGATCATTCAGAATATATTCCTGAACCACCTCCTCCCATTCGTGTAGACGATGGGGAATTTACTCCTACTTACGATCCTTCACCCGACTTAGCTGAGTTCAGTCTTATGATTTTTGAGATAGGAACCTTGCATGATAGACCTAATCACTCTAGGGTTGAATCCTCATTGACGCATTACCGGTATGGAATGTCGGAAGATGCCGAGAATCATTTTGAACCTGCCAGCACTAGCTACGATAGTTATGCTACGTCTGGTTTCCCTACACATGATTTGACATTTCATGTCGAATCCGACTTTGAGCCTAACATTATGCCTTGGGGCACTCTCATTCCTTAACATGAGGAGAGGTTTGGGAGCACTAGTCACATTGCACCCTCTGTCCCAGTGGTGGAAGCTACATCGTATCTCCCTCCTAGGTCTAGGGTTAGCGATCCGATTAGGATACCTGATCCAAGACAAGTGACGATAGGTGGTAGTACATATATTATTACTCAGATTCCTTCATCCTTGGTCCCTAGTTCTTCAAATGTACATCCTCCACCTTATTCATGTGGTCCTTCGAGCCGGTATATGGCTATGAGTCAGGTCCATACTGCGGTTACTAGACCGATTGTGTCTCAATTTCACATACCACCCACTGCTTCAGGAGGCTATGGTCATACTTCTAGAGGTCAGCTTGCTACTTCCACAACATATATCCCTACTTTTGATATGTATATCCCTACTTTCGGATCTTATCTTCCTACCTACAGAGTGTCCCATGGGGAATCGCATGCGATGACCTATGGACCTTATTATGGGACACAGTATGGATAGGTTTCTTCACCTTATGGAGGCGGGTATCAAAAACCTGCTTACTCTCCTAATTACAGCTTCATAGCTCCTACTAGTCAAGGTCCACCATACTATGGTACTTCCACTCCACCCTATATGGGTCAGATAGGAGGAGGACACTATGGCCAAGGCCATGGTGGTAATCAACCCTATATGAACCAGGGAGATGTCCATCGACCTCATAATCCTAGGCTCCCTTTCCTCGAGACGCTCAATCTTCTTGACTTATCGAGACTGACGAATGATCCTCTGGCTCATGACCCAGCTTGGTCGGTTGTCCCTACCAAAATTCCTTCGGACATACCTAAGTTTGAAGGAAAACCAAGAGAGGATCTGAGAAAACACGTTACTACGTTTCACCTATGGTGCTCTTCGAATTCATTACATTAGGACTCAGTCCATTCGAGACTATTTCAACGCACCTTCACAGGGTCTGCTGTGAAATGGTATATAAAGTTACCTAAGGGATCTTTTGCTTTGTTCGACAACCTTGCGATGACTTTTCTTAATCACTTCCAGCTACCAGTACGCTATGATGTTGGTACTAAACTCTTGTCGACATTTTGGCAAGATAAAGCCACCCATATTTCTGATCATATTCAAGAGTGGCGTAGATGGAAGAGATTAATTAAAACCTTTATACCATCGGAGTTCCTCCTCGAGTGGTTCCTCAAGTCGTTATTGCCATATATAGCGAAGGATGTTTCCACATCCAGAGTGCAGAATGAGGAACAAGCGATTTTTATGGCGCAAGAACTGGAATTGATCTATGCTCAGTCCGGTTTGTTGTATGAGATTATTCCCAACACTCCTCATTCTAGTTTCGATGCCAAAGTCAAACCTGGACCACATGCTGATGGCATTATGGGTTGTGAAAGTGCGAAACCGCGGATTCGGTTGCAAAACAAGTTAGTCAATTATCACTCAACCAATCTACTTTGGGACAAGCTACGGCTTCATCTCAACCCACCCAAATGGTGGATGTACTTTTTGTACAATCGTTGGACTAGAAGGGTAACCAGCAACCCAGATGGAATAGAAAAAAGGGTAAGAATAATAATCGAAAGGGTGGGAGTAAGAATGAGAATGCTAACAATAATGACAAGAACAGTAAAAATGTTGGGGGGGGGGGGACAAGCAAGTGAAACATAAGGTTAAATTCCCTTGCAAGTTATGTAAGGATGATCACCTCACTTACTTGTGCCCTCAGATTGAAGAAGCTTCGAGATTCTTAGCACAAGGCCCAGCTGTGCTAACTAACCCTTTACCGCATAACCAGAATATGAACTCGAAGTCCCATGACCAGTCTAGTGATGATGATCCATCAGAGGGTAGTGGTCATGGGTGCATTAACATGTTTTGTGCTGCAAAAGTTGTGACTCGTGTGAAATATTATATTTCGTTGCAACCCAGCCCAGGAAAAGAACCTGATCCACCAGGAACCCCTTTGTGCATTGAGAAACCTACGGATAAACTTGAGGCTGTACCTCGCATTCTTAAGGGAGTCCTTAAGCATTCAGGGCATAATACAAATGCCTGAGCCGCCCAGAATTATTTAGTTGTCGAGGATTTAGGCCATACTCCTTGTGCGATGTCTGCATTGGAAGTGTTTTAGAGTTGTCCTTCGCAAAGGAAGGCATTGCTTTCTACTCTTGGTGTGAATGGTGATGATTCTTCCTCGGTGATCAAATTTGAAACTGCAGGACTGCAGCCTCGCTTGCCCTACTATGTGTCTCTTTTGGTGCACATAGAATGTCTTGGTATGTCCGTCAAGTGCACTATGATTGACGAGGGTGCTGCTGCTTCTGTGATGTCTTTGTCCTGTTGGAAGGGTCTGGGTTCTCCTGAGATGTCTAAATCAGCGACTATGTTAACTGTGTTTGATGGGAGATCTTTTAGGCCACACGGCATCCTTCCTTCCCTTAAAGTCCATTTGGGGGGGGATACCATTGTGATAGAGGTTGAGGTGGTTGATGTGCCCCTTGACTACAATCTCTTGCTGGGTAGGAACTGGATGTATATTATGCAAGCTATTGCTTCTTCCTTGTTCCGCGTTGTATGCTTTCCACATAATGGGAAGATGGTAATGATTGATCAAATGACATTCAATAATCCGTCTGTTACTGCATCTTCGGGAGCTTCAATCCTGATCGTTGAGCACTCTCAGCTGGCAACTGGGAGTGTGGGTGTAGGCACGTATCCATCCCTCATGGGAAGCTTTAGTTGTTCTGCACTGATCCTCATGATAGGATCTTGTTTCGATGAGGTTTCGACCTCTACGACCTCAGTATCTTTTTGCACGACCCATATGGAAGATCCTTGGATTCTTCCTACACTGAGTACTTCGAGTGAGCCTGTCGAGACAAGCATGCCATTTCCTGCAGCTATGATAGCTTATCAAGCTAATCTCAAGAGTGTTGTAGAGCCTAGTCCTTCCTCTTCATGGACAGAGGAGGAGGACCCTTATGTGCTGTCGACATGGGCAGTACAGTCTTCTCATGCCCATGACTACCTTGATATGGTTTTCCCTTTGGATGAAGCGATTATTGAGGCTATGTCGGGAGTTGAGCCACCATGGGAGGAACTTCATCATAGATCATACTTTCTTCCAGAGCTTGACCATTTGGATTGTGACGATTTTAGGGCGATTCTTAGTCAGAGAGTTGGTAGTCATGTGGTTCCATTAAGCTCTCCTGGTCCGATGGTTGATGGAAACATGGAAAACATATCTTCAATGATCCCTATCAACATCTCTCACAATCCTGGCATGATTGAGAATGTCTAGATTGGGGCAGAATGTTCCCATACTGAGATGCTGGAATATACCGAGCTATTTAAGGAATTCCATGATATTTTTGCTTGGTCTTACGATGAGATGCCAGGTATTGACCCTCGAATTGTCGAACATGAGATTAAGAATTACCCCAACGCTAAGCCTGTTCGACAGTGTTTACGTGTGGTGAATACTAGGAAAGCACCCGCTATTAAGGTAGAGATAGAGAAGCTGTTGAAAGTCGGTTTCATCTATCCCATTCCCTTGACGGAGTGGGTTTCAAACCCCATTTTGGTGGATAAAAAGTAAGGATCGATCTGTATATGCACTGATTTCTGCGATTTGAATCATGTCTGTCTAAGGATAAGTTCCCCACATCCTTTATAGATCATATTTTAGATGAGTGTGCGGGTAGCGAGGTGTTCTCCTTTATGGAAAGATTTTTCGGGTATAATCAGATAAAAATTAAACCTGAGGACCAACATAAGACTGCATTTATTTGTCCTTGGGGAACGTTTGCATATCGAAAAATGCCTTTCGGCCTTAAAAACGCTAGAGCTACATTTTAGCAGGCGATGACCTTGATCTTTCACGATCTCAAGTCTATTATTGAAGTATTTTTGGATGACCTCGCTGCTCATTCTCGTATGAGAATGCATCATCCTTATCACTTGAGATTGGTATTCGAAAGATGTCGGCATTATTGAGTTAGATTAAATCCTCATAAGTGCATCTTTTGTGTGAAGTCGGGTCGTTTGTTAGGATTCATCATTTCAAAAGAGGGTATAAGAGTCGACCCTTTGAAGGTTGAGGCAATACTTCAGTTGTCTCCCCCAAAGAACATTCATCATCTTCAGTGTTTGCAAGGCATGGTAAACTTCTTACGAAGATTTGTTTTCAACTTTGCCAATTTTACTAGAGGCTTCATGCATCTCTTGAAGAAGGATACTCCCTTTGAGTGGGATGAGCGAGCCCAAGAGTCCTTCGATGCACTCAAGCGAGCCCTAGCATTGGCCTCGGTGATTAGTCCTCCAGATTATAGCTGTGATTTTCTATTATATGTGGCCACATCCTTAGAGACGATTGGTATGGTTTTGGTTCAAGAGGATGAGGAGCTCCAAGAGCATGTCATATATTATCTGAGCTGAAACCTTATTGACACAGAGATTCATTATTCTCATGACGAGAATCTTGCTTTAGCTACCGTACATGTGGTTCATCATTTGAGACATTATATTCTCCTTCGCCAGACCTTGGTTGTGGCCCATGTCAATCTGTTTCAATTCATCCTCACACGAAGGATGATTGGGGGAAAGTATAATAAATGGATTGTCATTTTGCAAGAATTCGATCTCGAGTTTGTTTTGGCAAAATCGAAGAAGTCTTTAATTTTTTCATAGCTTATATCGGATTTCTCGAGTGAGGCCGAGGAGTTGGTTTGTGAAGATATGTTTGTCGATGAAAAGATCTTCTTAATCTCAATGTTAGACCCATGGTATGGGGATATCATAGTATATATGCAAACACAGAAGACCCCTACTCACCTCTCGCAAGATGAACGATGATGATTACGTCATGTCTCTAAGAAGTACTTTATAGTGGACAATACTTTGTACCATCATGGGGTAGATTCCATTTTACGATGTTGTTTAACTCATGGAGAGGCTGAGGTTGTGCTGAATGATTGCCATGGAGGGGCGTGTGGTGGTCATTTATCTGGGCTTTCTACAACTCAAAATATTTTGAGAGCGGTTTATTTCTAGCCGTCAATATTTAAGGATTGTGTTGATGCGGTCAATAGGTGCCACCCTTTCCAGGTGTTCACACGTAATATGTGCTCGAAACCTTCCCCGTTACATCCCATTATCACCGCTGGTCCCTTCACTAAGTGGGGGATCGATTTTATGGATTGCAACCCAGCTTCGGCTAGGCACCATCACATTATAGTGGCTGTTGATTATTTCATGAAATGGGTTGAGGCTATACCTACAGTAAAATCCGACGGTGAGACAGCCGCTCACTTTGTATTCAACCAAATCATTACTCGGTTTGGGATTTCGAAAGGGCTTGTCACTGACCATGTCTCGCACTATTAGAACCGTATGATGGAAGAGTTGGCATCCAAGTTAGGGTATAAGCAAGAACATTCATCTTCTTACTACCCCCAAGTGAATGGACAGGTAGAAGCAGTGAATAAATCACTCAAATCCATTCTCCAACAAACCATCGCACAAATCAAGACAGATTGGCACATTATGTTATATCCTGCTTTGTGGGCATATTGAACCGTGGTTAAGACTGCCACTGGTTTTTCTCCATATTAGCTTGTACATGGAGTGGAGTTGATATTGCCAGTTGAATGCGATATTCCTTCGTTGAAGCTAGCTGTGGAACTCTTACCAGACACTTCACCTTTGGAGGAGCGTTTGGTTCACCTTGAGCAACTTGATGAGCAGCGTCGAGATGCCTTGGTGGCTCCAGAGGTTAATAAACGTCGCGTTAAGGTCTAGTATGATAAGTATGTCTGTCCAAGAGTGTTTAGTGAAGGAGACTTGGTCCTCTTATGGGATCAATCGAAAGAACCCTTAGGGGTAGGGGAATTTAATCCTATGTGGCATGGTCCTTACATGGTCAAGCATGTGTTAGAGAAGGGTGCCTATGAGTTAGTGGATTACGAAGGCACAGCTTTGGCAGAGCCTAGAAATGGGCTCTATCTCAAAAAATACTATGCATGATCTTTAGCCAAGGCTGCTTGTTGTATATTATTGTACAGCTTTGCATAGTTAGGTCTTTCTTATCGTGATTGAGTTTGTGATTAGTTTCCATTTCTTTTGGCAGATGTCAATGGAATCTTCCACCTACATAGGATTCATGGATGGTGCAAGCCATCACACTCAACACTTAGCCTCTGCTGCATGGGTGATTTATACTCCTATGGGTCAGGCACTGTCTTCAGGAGGTGTATGTCTACAACCATCTTCCAACAATGTTGCTGAATATAGCACCATTATTGAGCTTCTATGGGATGCCATTTTGCATGGCATTCTATCTCTTGAGGTACGTATTGATTCGGAGTTAGTAGTGTCATAGCTCAATGGTTTGTACCATGTTAGAGATCCGACGTTATTGAGAAGGTTCTTACGTGTGAGATTGTTTTTGACAATATAACATATATACACATTCCAAGAAATAATAATCAAGTTGCTGACTCATATGATAACTACGTGTTAGATTGGCATTTGCTTCATTCTTAATAAATTAATCACAAACACAATGTTTACACATGTAAATAAATAAATCGATCACCATAAAAAAAAAAATTATATACATAAAAAATGTGATAATACATAGTGTCATGATACAAAATTTGGGGCTTTTAAAGCCACCAGCATATAATACACAGTCGTACAAAACATATACACTCCCAGGTGTCTAATCCTATGGAGGAGGAGGAGGGTTGTGATCATGGAATGTCACTACAGCTGTAGCTAGCCGTCGAAATAAACGCACCCATGCATGTGGTACACCCACCACCTGCCGCTGCATGGCCCCAGGCAAGTCCTTGACTTGCGCCATGGGAACTCTATGAGTTAGTCTCACAAATTTGGTATGAATGCTTTGGAGCGTTCGCTCCGCATCCACATCTGTGATGTCATCTCCTCTTCCCCTCTGTCTATGACGAGCGAAGCTCTCTGGCTACTGTGGTACATCTGCACATAAATGGTAGATGTCACTATGTAGTGTCACACAAAAACATGTCTTTTTGATTCCACATAATCAAGAAAATACAAAAAAATTAAATAACTCAAATTTTTTTAAAAGGAGTCAGGGTCGAGATTCGTTACCTATATCACCATATGCCGCAACTGGTGGCAATGGCATGTCCGGATCCCCCCAAAATTCTATCCCTGCATAGGGGTAGTCATCAATGGCAACTATCTTTCTTCGCCACCATGGAAAGAAGTCAGCTGGATATGGGTTGGCCACCATACCACCCCCTAGTCTACGCATAGCATCTGCCCAACGCCGTTGGGCCGGATCTCGAACCCCGTGGAGAGGAACGTCCACTCTAGGGCTCAATCCTAGAACACGCTTGAAGAAAAATGTGCTCAAGATATTACTGAACCTGAAGTTTTGTACCCTGCCTGCCTTACACTCAGTGAGCTGGTGTTTCATGTTTCTCAGTAGTGTAGTACTCCATTCATATATTGTGGGTCTCATGCACTCCACTGCATAGAACATCACAGGCCAAGATGCTTGGTGGAGTGATGCTAAGCCTACTATCCTGCCTAGCATCAATAATATGGCCTTTAGGCCCAGCACCTGTATAGCATTGGTAGGGACTTGACTCCCCACCTTCTCAGTATCTGGGTAGCAGTACACAGCTATGTACTCTTCGATAGTAAGGCCACCTCCTGGCCCACCATGGGAACGAAGGTTCACCGCCTCTCCTCATCTAGAAATCCCTGTGATAAAGTATATGTCCTCCACCTCTATGGTAAGGGACATCCCATCAATATGAAAGGACTCCAAGTCTGGATCCCAATAGTCTACCAGCATCTGTAGCAGTCTTGGTTTGGCCCTCAAACCACCAAGACACCAAAACTTGTAGAGTTTGCATGCACGTAGAGCTTGTTGATACATTAAGTCGGCCCTTACTGCTTCCTCTACTTCACCATGCTCACGCTGTCTCCACTCTAGCACCATCCTGCAAAATAAACTGCAAAATTACCCATTAGTTTCTTGAAAAATCACATGCGCGGCCTCATACACGACTGTTTTGAAAACAACCACGTATGTACGTGGGTTTGAGGCCCTTTTCTGTGTATATCCAGCCCTATATGCGGGAAAATCCTCAATTTCTGCATGGGCTGTAGCGCACAGATTGGGATGGCCTAAAAAACTCATTTAACCATGAAAATCTATAAAAATTATCTCAAAATGCAAGAAGAGAGAATGAGTAAATACCTGGAAGAAACGGTTGTGAATTTCGTCGGCTGGATCTCCTGGAATTTGCAGTTGAAAATCAGAGCCCAAATAGGTAAAAGTTTCAAATGATTTATATTTTTTACTATTTATAGAAAAATTTTCAAATATTTGAAAATTTTTACCCCCTTTCCTATAGTTTCAACATTTTCTAACCATTTTGGACCGTTTTTGACATAATTTGTGATGTAGAAGACCTTTTTCAATGTCGTTTCAGCCATTAGATTGAGTCGTTCATGCCGATCTCAGGTATCATGTCTAAACTAGCATATAGGTTAGGTTTCACCATGGTTTGCATTTTTGCATGACCTTATGACCATATCACCATGACCTTAGGTACGAACCCACTCTATTATGTCACAAAACCTTCTTGTTGCTTTAGAAGTGGCATGATGAGAGTGGTAGAGCTTCACCTTACATGGGTACCCTAGTTAGCACCTTATTTGCATTTGGTGCCCATGCCGAAATTTTCTCCTTTAGGGTGTCGGATTCCATTGTATGGTATTTCCATGACCTTTTGCAAGAGCCTCATACTCCTCTTGATCTTATGCTGGCCTATTTCCCTCAAGAATCCCTGATGTCAAGTTGTGAATGCATTATCATGAGATTGGCCTACCTTATTGAGCTTTATTTCGGCTTCCCTGACATTACGTTTCAGCCATATAGCCCAAGCTTGTCTCATGTCTAGCCATGTAGAGCCATTTTTTATATCCTTTGCAGCTTGATTTCCCTTTTTACTGGGAGGGGATTTTCCCCCGAGTGTCGATATCCTACACATGTATCCTTGCATTGAGCATGGGTATGTTCCATTGCATGGAACTAGTTTGTTTGCCTTTATGACACTCGTCTCCTCCTAGTTTGTAACTATAAAGCTAGTTTATTCTTTTTTCAAGCTTTTCAAATAACTGAAAAATTCCAAAAAAAATCAAGAAACCAAAAATCCAGACAAGGAAAGATGTTATCTTTGGCAGCTGTCAAGTCATGTCGCCTTCGAACAGAGCACTGTATATCACATCCATTGGTTGGGTTAGAGTTTGACTTTAGGAGCTGTACTCATTTATCTGAGTTTATCTCCACCGACTGGTTAAGTTTCCAGTCCCTATGGAGCCTCTGTTGATGCCTCCTGTGTCACAGAGATGTCCCAGTTTGTATATTGAGTCTATGCTGCCTTCATTTAGTCACCATAGACCGTTATGCTCTTGTTTGAAGGAAGTTGAAACATGAGTTGACCATTCCTTAGTTATCTTGACTTTGCATGTTGGCCATTCCTGGTACAGTTACTAGTTCATGCACCTTATGATCGAGTCCTTCCACATTATATGAATTTTGCTGAGTACCTCGTGTTGGATGAGGGGGGATGCCTTAATGCCCTCCTTCTAGCGGATTTCACCCCATCGACTTCAGATCATTTATTATGGGATTGGAATCTAGAGTCCTTTTGAGTGCCTTGAGACTTGCAGTCATCAGTGGCAGGTTCTCTTGCCATCGACAGTTTTTGGGAATACATCAATGCCCCTTGATTGATGGATCCTCTCAAGTGTTCGACCTCAATACATTTATTCACACTTGTTAGTTTGCACTCTAGTACCTTGATTCCCATTTTCATTATTGGTGGGTGATCTCGCGTCTGTTAACGGTATACATTAATGACCGATAATCAGACGATGGACTACTATGTTCGACCTCGACACCTCTATTCACATAGTAGGACATGTACTTGTAGCGGTTTGTGTAGAAGACTTTCCAGATTGGTGGCATCTCTTATATGCTACCTCCTTGATCGTGCCAGTGTTCATGAGATTTCAGCTCTTGTGACTTGACTCCAGTATATGTCAGATATTTCCAGCCACTATGGAGATCTTGATCTATTATATATCTTCAACCATTTCGGAGATCATAGTCCTTTGTATATCTTCATCATGGAGATTCTGATCTATGTATATTGTACGTGGCGATGACCACATATGTGATATCATGTATTATGCCTATTCATGGCCATTGTACTCTTATGTATCCAGGACTGCTATATGTACTTGCAGTTATGTGCAGAGTTGTATTATTGTACTATGCTGATTGGGTGGTTGGTATTCCATTTGGGATCCTTCATCACTCCACTTCTGGGATGGACTTATAATGTATTTTGGCCATCGTATGACCCCTATGACCTCACACATTAGGGGGCATCTGTTATAGCAGATTTCACCACTTTAAGTGAATCACACTTTGTATGGCCTTCCCCTGTCCCGCTGCAAATTCCTTAGACCCCATGGACCATTTTTTGTCCTTTGATGTTTCCTTGATCATCCCTAAAAACACATGAAAAATGATACACGCAACTTTTTAACCCATAAGCGCGTATATACGCGGGTTTGACCACTAAAACCACGTACATCGGGAGGATTGAAGTGGTGGAGGCCCAAGTGGGGGATTCAGTTTCTCCGGTTCGCAAACGTGCTATCAGAGGTTGTATCTTGTAATCTCTGATTTATATTAATAGAAATATCTTTTCCTGTCCAATAATGTGTGTTTGAATGAATATTTTATCCATGGGATTATGTCAAATGCTTTTACATTATTGATTATATATGCTAGAATAGATCTAACACCATGATATATAGAATTCTTGTATTGTTTACTTGTGGTTGAGGAAGTAATATATCAATTCAAGATGAAGATTGGAAAGCTCAATGGGGATATACTTCAACCGTCCAGAATAAGGTACGAGGTCTGATCCTTTAGTGTTAGAAATTTAATTTCTATTGCATATTGGAAAGGATTGATTTCTGGAGTCAAGCTGTCTATTGTGGTACCCCAAGCCATAGGAATTTCTCTCTGTAACAGTCATGGCTGATATACACAAGTATCATAATATTTATCAGCTGAAATGTTAGCTCAAAGATCAACAAGAGGGACAGAAACATTACCATGTGGTAAACCATGGGGACAAATTTGCAAGCCTTGGGTGCCATTCTTCCCATGTTCTTTTCAACATAATGGCCAAAATTGGTAGTATGGTCATCTTAAGGTCCTTGTCCAACTTGTTGGAAATGCCAAGCTATGTTACTGAAAGTAAAATCATAGTAAGAACAACAGATTTAGAGCATGCAAAGTAAAAGCATGAGTAATTATAACAGTAGCACCAGCAAACCCTCCTAGATCATGACCCCCACTAGAGATTGATATTCACTTAGAAAAATTGAAAATATCTTCAGAACCAATGAACAACACCCTGGATGTTGTCTTTATCCTTTAGGTGAAATTTGAATGATTTGATCATTCATGTTCTTTGATTGGATCCCTTATTAACAATATATTGCTGAATTCACAAATCCTGAAGCTTTTCCTCATACTATTGCATTTCACGTTGTAGCTGAGAATATGACAAATGGGTCTTTATTATCTGATATTGTCTCTTTTTTACCTAGTTGATCTTTTGCTACATGGGGTTTGTTCCCTATGAACCTCAATTAATTTTGTTTCCAAATTGCCAACTAGATCCTGTCTACTAGGTATTTTTTATCCATTTTTTCCACCCAACTACATTTCTACCTTCTTCCTCACTTTTTGAAACCAATCTGGTCTGTGGTGGTAGTGTAATTTTTTCCTCCTGCCTGTTGCGACTGATTTGGATGATCTGCCATCTGAAGGTCTGTTCTATTTTTTTGGAACATCTTTTATCTAAAAGCCATAGTTTCCTAAACTACAGGATGGTTATGACAAGTCCTATCAGAATTTAGCACAGTTCCAATCACACTTATCTTGAGGATTATGTTGTCAGCAATCTGTTTCTTAAATCTAGTTCTACACAAATCCTGGCACATACATAAAACCTTCCTTGAGTTAAATTTTGTTAGAAAGAATGAAATTGCACAGAGTATTACAAACTACCTCCATGACCTCCTCATGCCAAATATGTAAAGGAATAACAGGAAATATTAGCCACACGGAAGTTGTGTATACGACATGGAAACTGGGTCAAAGTTTGGAAATGATTGTTTCATAGAAGGACTAGCCCTACTCTATAACAACGATCCTCCCAATATTCTGTTTCTACCATTTTGATTCTGAAAATAACCTATGAAAAAACCTTTTGCACATAAGTTTACCAAAATCTCTATAAATCAGTTTGGAATGAACCAGGTTGTAGGTGCTAAACATCTTGATCAAAAGGATCTTTAGGCTTGTAGTAATTATTACTATCTCATTTAATCTTGGAATAAACTATAAACTTGCACCACTGGAGAGAGTTTATTGGATGGTTACATGAGATTTCGTTCAAGAACCAAGACTCCCAACATTTTAATACACATAGACTAACACACACACAGACACACATGCTTTCACAATGTTTCCAGTCTTAATCTTCTAGCTAGGTATTCACAAACACAATAAAATGCATGTGGAAAATTATAACTTTCTATTTTGAACTGGTGAAGATTAGATCTCATACTATGACTAGCTAAAGGGTAGAGGTTTCTTCTCCAACAGTGCTTTGTTGATTAAAGTTGGATGCCAATAGAAGAAATAAAGTAAAGCAATTGTTCAAATGTGTTTATCATTGGAGACAAGTGTTGATAACATTAGCAATTGGGTTATTCCTACAGATCAGAGCTTGTTTCCTTGCACTGCATGATAGTCACAACATGTAGTCTCATTAAAACTAAACTTAAAATACCTTGGTTAGTTTAATTGTGCTTAGAAATGCCAACCAAATGGCTCCTAGGATTCTAGAATTTAGGACCAGATCATGTTCTTAGAGGTGATACAACTGGAAAAGTATCCAACTAGGCCATGGCTGCTATATACACAAGTATCATAATATTCATCAGAAGAAATTTTAGCTCAAGGATCAACAAGAGGGACTGAAACATTACCTTGTGGTAAACCATGGGGACAAATTTGTAGGCCTTGGGTGCCATTCTTCCCATGTACTTCTTGTCAACACAATGGACAATACTAGGAGTATGCTCATCTTAAGGTCCTTGTCCAACTTTTTGGAAATGCCAAGCTATCATACTGAAACTAAAAACATAGTAAGACCAACATATTTAAAGCATGCAAGGTAAAATAAGGAGTAAATATAATAGTACCACAAACAAATCTTCACTTAGAAAAATTGAAAATATCATCAGAATAAATGAACACCACCCATGATGTTGGCTTTAGCCCTTAGATGAAACTTCAATGATTTGATCATTCATGTTCTTTGATTGGCTCCTTTATTAACAATATATTCCTGAATTCACAAAGATTGAATCTTTTCCTCATACTATTCCCTTTTCACATTGTAGCTAAGAATATGACAAATGGGTCTTTATTGTTTAATGTTGTCTCTTGTTTACCTAGTTGATCTTTTTCTGCATGGGGATTCTTCCATATGGACCTCAATCAATGTTGTTTCTGAATGACCAACTAGCTCCTCTCTCCTAGGTATTTTTGAGCCATTTTTCCACCCAACTAAATTTCATTCTTCTTCCTCACTATTTGAAACCAATCTAGTATGTGGTGGTAGTGTAGTTTTTTCCTCATGCTTGTTGCAACTAATTTGGATGATCTTCCATCTGATGTTTTGTTCTATTTTTTTTAACATATTTGATCTGAAATCCATAGTTTCCTAAACTACAGGATGGTTACAACAAGTCCTATCACACTTTAGCACAGTTCCCATGACAATTATCCTGAGGATTACGCTGTCCAACAATCTGTTTCTTAAATCTAGTTCTACAAAAATCCTAGAATAGAACATAAAACCTTCCTTGAGTTAACTTTTGTCAGAAAGAATGAAATTGTGTAGAGTATTACCAACTACCTCCATGACCTCCTCATGCCAAATATGTAAAGGAAGACAGGGAAATATTAGCCACACAGGGGTTGTATATACGACATGGAAACTGGGTCAAAATTTGGAAATGATAGTTTCATAGAAGGACTGACCCTACTCTATAACCATGATCCTTCCAAGATTCACTTTCTACCTTTTGGTTTCTGAAAATAAATTATGAAAAGACATTTTGCATATAAGTTTTTCAAAATATGTATAGATCAGTTTGGAATGAACCAAGCTGTAAGTGCTAAACGACTTGATCAGAAGGCTCTTTCCTTGTAGTAATTATTATTGTCTCGTTTCATCTTGGAATAAAGTATAAACTTGCACCAACACACAGATTTTATTGGATGGTGACATGAGAGTTAGTTCAAGGACCAAGACTCCCAAAATTTTAATAGACACAGACACAGTCACACATCCTTTCACAATGTTTCTAGTATTAATCTGCTAGCTATGTATTCACAAACACAATAAACTGCATGTGGAAAATTATAACTTTCTATTTTGAATTAGTGAAGCTCAGAGCTCATACTATGACTAGCTAAAGGGTAGAAATTTCTTCTTAAAAAATGCTTTGCTAATTAAAGTTGGATTCCAATAGAAGAAATAAAGTAAAACAATTGTTCAAATGTGTTTTTCATTGGAAACAAGTGTTGATCAAATTAACAACTGGGTTATTCCTACATATTAGAGCTTTTTTCCTTGCACCGCATGATATTCACAACATGTAGTCTCATTAAACCTAAACTTAAAATACCTTGGTTAGTTTTCTTGTGCTTAGAAATTCCAACCAAATGGCTCCCAATATTCTAGAATCAAATCCTAGATCATGTTCTTAGAGGGGATACAAGTGGCAAAGTATCCAACTAGGGCATGGCTGCTATATACACACGTATCATAATATTCATCAGAAGATATTTTGGCTCGAGGATCAACAAGAGGGACTGAAACATTACCTTGTGGTAAACCATGGGGAAAAATTTGCAGGCCTTGGGTGCCATTCTTCCCATGTTCTTGTCAACACAATGGCCAATACTTGGAGTATTGTCATCTTAAGGTCCTTGTCCAACTTGTTTGTAATGCCAAGCTATGATACTGAAACTAAAATCACAGTAAGACCAATAGATTTAAAGCATGCAAAGTAAAAGCAGGAGTAATTATAACAGTACCACTAGAAAACCATCCTAGTTCTTGACCCCCACTATAGATTGATCTTCACTTAGAAATATTGAAAATATCATCAAAACCAATGAACACCACCCTGGATGTTGGCTTTAGCCTTTAGGTGAAACTTCAATGATTTGATCATTCATTTTCTTTGATTGGCTCTTTATTAACAATATATTCCTGAATTCACAAATCCTGAAGCTTTTCCTCATATTATTTCCTTTCACATTGTAGCTGAGAATATGACAAATGGGTCTTTATTTTCTGATGTAGTCTCTTGTTTACCTAGTTGATCTTTTGCTGCATGGATTCTTCCCTATGGACCTCAATCAATTTTGTTTCCAAATGGCCAACTAGCTCCTCTCTCCTAGGTATTTTTGAGCCATTTTCCCACCCAACTAAATTTCTTTCTTCTTCCTCACCTTTTTAAACCAATCCGATCTGTGGTGGTAGTGTAATTTTATTCTCCTGCTTGTTGCAACTAATTTGGATAATCTGCCATCTGATGGTCTTTTCTATTTTTTGGGAATGTATTTTATCTAAAATCCATAGTTTCCTAAACTATAGGAGGGTTACGACAAGTCCTATCGCACTTTAGCATAGTTCCCATCACACTTATCCTAAGGATTATGCTGTCCACCAATCTTTTTCTTAAATCTAGTTCTACACATATCCTTGCACATAACATAGAACCTTCCTTGAGTTAAATTTTGTTAGAAAGAGTGAAATTGCACAGATTATTACCAAATACCTCCATGACCTTGTCATGGCAAAGATTTAAAGGAATACTGGTAATTCTTAGCCGCACAGGGGTTGTGTATACGACATGGAAACTGGGTCAAAATTTGGAAATGATTGTTTCACATAAGGACTGGGAGGGCCCTACTCTATAACCATGATCCTTCCAAGATTCTCTTTCTACCATTTGGATTTTGAAAATAACCTATGAAAATACCTTTTGCACATAAGTTTACCAAAATGTCTATAGATCAGTTTGGAATGAACCACATTGTAAGTGATAAATGGCTTGATTAGAAGGCTCTATCCTTGCAGTAATTATTACTGTCTCATTTCATCTTGGAATAAAGTATAAACTTGCACCACCAGAGAGAGTTTATTGGATGGTGATAAGAGAGTTAGTTCAAGGACCAAGACTCCCAAAATTTTAATACACACAAACTGACACACAGACATAGTGACACATTCTTTCCCAATGTTTCCATCCTTAATCTACTAGCTAGGTATTGACAGACACATGAAACTATTTGGAAAATTATAACTTTCTATTTTGAACTAGTGAAGCTCATAGCTCATACTATGACTAGCTAAAGGGTAGAGATTTCTTCTCCAACAGTGCTTTGCTACTTAAATTTGGATGCCAATAGAATAAATAAAGTAAAGTAGATGTTCAAATCTGTTTGCCATTGGAAATAAGTGTTGATCAAATTAACAACTGGGTTATTCCTACAGATCAGAGCTTGCTACGTTGCACTGCATGATAGTCACAACTGGTAGTCTCATTAAACCTAAAATTAAAATGCCTTGGTTAGTTTTCTTGTGCTTAGAAATGCCAACCAAATGGCTCCTGGGCTTCTAGAATCCAAGTCTAGATCATGTTCTTATAGGGGATACAACTGGTAAAGTATCTAACTAGGGCATGGCTTCCATATACACAAGTATCATAATATTCATCAGAAGAAATTTTAGCTCAAGCAACAACAAGAGGGACTAAAACAATACCTTGTGGTAAACCATTGGGACAAATTTGCAGGCCTTGGGTTCCATTCTTCCCATGTTCTTGTCAACACAATGGCCAATACTGGGAGTGTGGTCATATTAAGGTCCTTGTCTAACTTGTTGGAAATACCAAGCTATGCTACTGAATCTAAAATCAAAGTAAGACCAACATATTTAAAGCATGCAAATTAAAAGCAGGAGTAATTATAACAGTACCACCAGTAAACCCTCCTAGGTCATGACCCCCACTAGAGATTGATCTTCACTTAAAAAAATTAAAGATATCATCAGAACCAATGAACACCACCCTAGATGTTGGCTTTAGCCTTTAGGTGAAACTTCACTGATTTGATCATTCATGTTCTTTGATTGGATACTTTATTAACAATATATTCCTGAATTCAGAAAGCCTAAATCTTTTCCTCATACTATTCCCTTTCATGTTGTAGCTGAGAATATGACAAATGGGTATTTATTGTCTGATGTTGTCTCTTGTTTACCTAGTTTCTACATGGGGATTCTTCCCTATAGACCTCAATCAATGTTGTTTTAGAATGGCCCACTAGTTCCTCTCTCCTATGTATTTTTGATCCATTTTTGCACCCAACTACATTTCTTTCTTCTTCCTCACTTTTTGAAACTAATATGGTCTGTGGTGGTAGTAAAATTTTTTCCTCCTGCTTATTGCAACTAATTTGGATGATCTGCCATCTAATGGTTTGTTCTGTTTTTTTGGAACATCTTTTATCTAAAATCCATATTTTCCTAAACTACAGGATGGTTACAACAAGTCCTATCACACTTTAGCATAGTTCCCATCACACTTATCCTAAGGATTATACTATCCAACAATTTGTTTCTTAAATCTAGTTCTACACAAAGCTAGGCACAAAAAATAAAACCTTCCTTGAGTTAACTTTTGTCAAAAAGAATGAAAATGCATAGAGTATTACCAACTACCTCCATGACCTCCTCATGCCAAATATGTAAAGGAAGACCATGAAGTCTAAGCCACACAGGCGTTTTTTATACGACATGGATATTGGGTCAAAGTTTGGAAATGATGGTTTCACAGAAGGATTGGCCCTACTTTATAACCATGATCCTTCCAAGATTCTCTTTCTACCATTTGGGTTCTAGAAATAACCTATGAAAAGACATTTTGCACATAAGTTTATGAAAATGTCTATAGATCGGTTTGGAATGAACCAGGTTGTAAGTGCTAAACGGCTTGATCAGAAGGCTCTTTCCTTGTAGTAATTATTACTGTCTCATTTTATCTTGGAATAAAGTATAAAATTGCACCACTAGAGAGAGTTTATTGGAAGGTGACATGAGAGTTAGTTCAAGGACCAAGACTCCCAACATTTTAATACACACAAGCTGACACACAGACACAGTCACACATGCTTTGCTTACATTTTCACGAACGAGATGTTTGGATGTAATTCTGCATAGGGAACAGAACGCTACCCTAAAAGTGAGACATATCCTCAATGGAAAAATGTCTACAAAGTGGTTTGAGTGATGTCGCTTTAAGAATGAATTAATCCAACAGTGGATTCTTTTAGACGTTGTAGGATAAAATAGGGGGAAAACCAAAAGCTTGCATGATCTCCAGAATGGGATGAACAGGGAGATAGGGGGTTGGTTTCAGTCTTATGGTGCTAGTATACAAAAGGGATGAATTCCAAATGAATAAAATAATAAACTAGGTCCATAGATAAAGGAAATAGCAGCGTCACCTCCTTAACCATTGCATCCAGCATGTTGAAATATTTGAGATGCACACAGGTTAGCAAAAATTTGACAAAAAAATTTGTCAATGCCTTAGAAGTAAATGACCAGTGTCGTAAGTCAAAGATGTGAAATGTTCAAGTATCAAAAGGATGTACCAAATACTCTAGCCCAGAGACAAAACCAATAATTAGTCCTAATGATAAAGACAACAATATGTTCTATCTTGTTAAGAGCATGACAAAGTTTCCTGTGTAAATTATGAAAAGCATATCAGAGTAAGCAAAGTTATAAAATTTGGAAATGGTTTTCCACACAAGTATAAATATTCAAGGGGATTGATTGAATATTTGAAATGACACTTTTTCTTGTACAAATGATAAATTGACAAAGGGAATATTTCCAAGAAATTTTTTTTTGTCAAAGCAAAGATAACTTTCAACAAATATGAGGTTCCTTTGACAATTTCAAATTTTAATGATGGTTTCTCATGTCAACACGTGAAATAAATCAAGACAAGTTTGATCAATCAACAAGTTGTTACTTTTGATAATCAACAAGTGTCTGAAGTAAATCAAATCAATCCTCTTTGAAAGAAAGACTTGCTACAAAGATCCAGGCTTCTTTTTCATGTTTCCAAACCAGTACTTCTCAATAGATCAGAATGTGTCACAACAGTCCCATTTACAATCAAATATGGAAACATTTAAAACAAATGATATGCCCAAAAATATAACAAATCAACTCAAGCAATGGATACAAGTGTTTGTTTGGTCATGCGAATGGGTTATAAGAGTATATGTTGAACCAATTTCACTGTCAAATATATATCAGGAGTAGCTGAGAGTGACTTGAAACAAAAGTTCCCAGAAATGCTTCAGACTGGACATCAAGAATTAATGTATGAGCATAGCAACAAAGTCAAAACCACTTTCTTTGATATTGTCTAATTGCAAAATTTACTTATATATCACTGTCAAAACATATGTGGACAAATATGGAAAATACTTGTATTTGATAGTCCTAGGATTTGTGATTGTAACACACTTTTTATAGATAAATTAGTGAGAAAATTAAGTGTAGGTGAGGTGGCTATGAGGGGAAGTGTTTCTTTTGTAAATTAGGGCAAGAAATGGCACTAAAGGCTATCCCAAAACAAGTGTTATACTAGCCAAAACAAGGACATTCCTGTAGGTATCTTTGGTATCCAAATGATGACTAAATGGTTTGTCGTTAAGGAGATGTGAGGCCTAGATGACAAGGTTGGGTTCTAGAATGTTTAGGAGTCTAAGTATTGACCCTTTAGGGGGTTCCTAATGGTATTTCAGAGGTATGATTTTGATAGAAACATTAGGTTAGTTTTAGAAGTGTTTAAGGGTGTTAGAGTAGTAGCATTAAAGAGTTAGTAACCTAGGATGGTAGCTATGTTAGTGAGGAATGCTAATGAGCTAGGCCAAGGGCTAAAGTGGAGGGACTTATGGAAGTTTAGAAAGGGTTAAGGGTTAGCTTGGAAGCAATTAGGGCTTAAGGATAGGAAATGAATAGGGTTTAGTGTAGTGGATTCCATACAAAACCTTTCTATGTAAATTGCATGTTTCATAAGCAGGATTCTTTGTTAGAGAAAGACACATGAGCCAAGTCATTCCCATTCATACATTTTCCTCTCATTTCAATATTTTATTACAAGGAAAATTTTCCAAAGTTTCTTTAAAAACTACAGTTGGGTTGACTGCCATGAGGGAAATTCTTGGAAGTTTTGAAAGTATAGGTGGTTGTTATACTGAATTAACAAAATAGTGTAGTATTATTCTCTTTGCTACATGATCTCCCACCTAGTTGGGACCAGAAATTGTCAGGGTGAACAACCCTAATGATGTATAGAAAAGAGTACAATCAAAGTTGATTGCTGATATGAAAATTCATTTTTAGTGAAACCTCTACGTAATAGGAACAAAACTGAATCATATTAGCTATATCACTATTGAATGATTTGATTATTGGTCATTTTTTTCCTTTTTTATGCTTTAATGAAAGGAAACAATAAACTACTTGAATGAATTCATACGGTAATTCTTGGATCCTATAGGACTCTGACCAAGAAAGCCTAGAAAACTAGTGGTCTTCACACTTTTTTTACACGCAAAGACTCTTCCTATAGGGCACCATTACTTACAGGATATTGAGATGCATAGGTTTAATGATGCTAAGTGGCACCTCCTCTACCTCTCTAAGGGATATAACCACTATTACGTTTTTTGTTTTGGTGATAGATGCTACATTAGTGGCTATGACTGCTTCTTGTTTGGGAATGGGGAGTTTTTGGGATGCTTGCATGATTTTAGTGATTGCTATCATTTTGCATGTGATTTGGGAAATTGATAATACATATTTAGTGGTCACAGTTGCTTCTTCTCTACATGAGAGAGTGGATATTTATCCTTATGGATATTTTTTATTGCTTCTACTTGATGATTTATGCATTGAAGTTCTGCCATTATTCTCCCTACCTATTCTGGTTAATTAAAGAACCAAAATTTCAAATTCGAGTCTATTGATTCAGTCTTGATTCAACAAAGAAATTTTCATATGAATTATATATATGATATGATAATATTCTTTACAGTACAAGCGTATCCCCCTCCTTGTGTCAATGTATCCCTTTCCATATTTCTATGGGTGGGTAATATTGACATGACCATATTTTATCGATAACAAGATCGATCGTCCCAATTACTTGTAGGTGGACTATCTTAGCATTATATAACTATAGCGTGCAATGAAGCAAGCGAGCTATCATATAGTCCCCATTGTATAGAAGGGAAAACAAAAAGGTGCCTTGGTTAATAAATCCTATATAATGCAATGGTGGAGGTCAAATATTCAGTGGCACAATGTAGCTAAAGAAATGGTCAACAATTCAAAATGAATTTTTTAATGAACGTAAACAACTACCCAAATTACATTCATATAGTAATACATTATATCTAAAAAAAATCATAATATTACGATTTTTCCAGTAGTCTAGCTACATCCTACGATGATTGTTTGTAGCATTTTTTTTGTCTATTGAGATTTGAAGCCAGGATTGAGTCTGATGGTATGAATCTATAAAATCCATGATCTAGTCTGATGGGATAATTCTTTGAAATTTCCTCCGTAAAAATACACCAATAAAAGTATAAAGCATCGATATAATATGTCATGCTACCATGATTAAATACCTACCTAGATCTCACATAGAGACTTTTTTCATGCGATGGAAGTAGGTTGAAATTAGATGATTAATAAGTAATGACATGAATAGACGATGTCACATATCTACATTTAAACCTGGATTTTCATAGCGAAGATGAACACAACAAAACCCAATATAATGTCCTCTCCTATTCAGAAATAAGATAATACGTAAGAAACCTAACCAGCTTAGCTCATTTTTTACCCTCAAGGCACATGTTTGGGGTATTTGCTTACTTTAGGGGTTCATTTGAGTGTGAAATCCCTCGACTCCAGGTTCACCCAATGGAATGAGAAAAATTTATCAAGAACTAAAATGAAGCAAGCTTTCTCACGTTTCTCGAGAAGCACTACAATTCCCTCTCACAAACACAACAACAACTTGGTCACACAACATTGTCATTCCTTTTCCATCAATCAATACATCAATATGAGGGCTATCAACCATTGAGGACTATAGGGTGATTTTTTTCCTATCTCAAACAAATAGAACAAGTAGTATGTACATAGATTTAGTACTCCAACCAACCCTCATTCAACCAAGTTTCAGGAAGTTGCTTATGTCTATGAATAGTAGGATTCCCAAGGTTCAATTCCCACTTTTCCACATGAATTTGGTTATATATGTGAATACCAACACTGTGAATGCACCATACCCATGTATTCTAATTTCACATTTACAGAAATTATAGTTCTCCAAGAGTCTCAATTACATGTTTCCATTTACAATTATAGAAATTACAGGTATCGAATATTTTTAGAGGATTTTCTAATCAAGGGCACACAATCAGAAGTATCATTCACTAAATGAGACATCCAATAATCAATAAATTCTTTAGGAAGAACCCAATTTAGACATACCTGACAATCAATGTTGTCAATGCTACCGAATTTCTTCCAGCCATTTTTTCAAACACATTGCCTGCATTATCCAAAAAAACATATTTAGCATACATGGTTGATAATAATCTTATTTATAATGATTGTATACCCAATAGTATTAATTTAAGACAAATCTTAGATTGCTTAACACTCACCTCTTGCAAAAACCTTGTACAATTCATCAACAAAAGTGGGTTTCTAGATCTTCCTACAACATTTTCTTGTGCTAAGGCTGGAATATCATCATTTCACTCGGATAGAACCATTCCTCCTTATTGCTAGAATTTATCTCACCATTTTTGTTCATCCAACCGAAAAAAAGGAACTTGGATTCACATTTCTCTAATCAAACTTTATGAACAGGGGAATAGAGAGAGTTGGCGGAATAGCGAGATTATCCATGTGGGTATTGATGCTTTGAAACCCAAATTAATTTATGGCATCAAAACCCTCAAATTTCTCTTCTAGCAAGCCTCGTTCATTCTGCGACTACTCAAAAAAATATGATCTTTGAATTTGTTTCTCTATGAGAACCTGAAGGCCCTTTAGCCACTAGTCGAGCCCAACAGCCAATGTCGGTCTAGTACTTGATCCAAGAGAAGATTCAATGCACATGATATGAGTGATTTCCAATAGTTGATAGCATTTTAGTGTGAATTTATAATTTATATCATTTTAAGCCCATTTATTATTGCTGACAAGCCTAATTGACCCTAACTACCCTATATGTATGAGTAACAGTTGGAGCAACTTGTTGTGTTTAGTTTTCAGATGCTTAATGCACTCATTTTGGCTAGTGTTGATAAGTGGACCAGATATTGATGTCGATGGAAGTGACATTCTTCCTGCAATTTCATAGCCCTCTTTCTCGTTTCCCTATTAATTTGACTGCATAGTCTTGAATCACTGATTGCCCGAATGAGAAAATGAGATCGAAGTAGCCTCTTGATGTTTGGCATAGCCAAAACTCAATGTCATAGTGAATGCAAGATGGGAATCGCTCATTTATCCCAGTCCCTTTTCCTATCCTTCTGGCCACTTCACCAATACAGAGATACTACGATGAACCCTAGGATGGTTTCAATTGTTCCAGTTTGACCAGGTTTGTACCAATTCATTCTTTGGCAGGAAACCCCTAATAAAAATAAAATGAATATCTTTTTTGTTTTTTATATATGTTATTTTTGTTATTTATTATATATTATTCACAATATAATATAAAACTAATAATATACCTTCTTTATCTCTCTCTCTCTCTATATATATGTATATATATGTGATGGAATATATATAAATTGTACTAGGAGCTAGAGTGTGATGTCCCTGTCGATTGATATACATCTAGTTTACAAAATTATGGTGTCTACGAGGTATGTTGATGGGGTATGATATTTAATTTGGTGTGAATCACTGAGTTGTGATGTCACATGAGGGGGTCTATAATTAACTAAATCCTAACATTGCGAATGGATTCAGAGACCCCCGAATCCATCTGTAATGTTAAAATTTAGAAAGGGGGTCTCTGAATACATCTGTAGTGTTAGAATTTAGTAAAATCTACAAATTCATTGTCAAATTTGTCATTTTTTCCATTGCAGGAGTGACACAACTAAAAATGACCAAATAAATGACCAATTGTAATCTGGTCATTTGTAATCTAGACATCTCGTGATGAAATTTGGTCATTTATCTTGGTCATTTTTACTTGGTTTTTATCCCGTGACAAAAAGTGGTCATTTATCTTGGTCATTTTTAGTTATCTCACTTAGAATTATCAATTTTGGTCATTTATCCCTTTAAAAAAACCGTGGTGACCAAAATTTTTAGTCTTGTGGTCACTAATCTCTCTTTTTCCACTAGTGAATGAACTATTCCAAGACCCTAAAACCTAATCTTGTTGATGCACCCTAGAAAAGAAAAGAGTGTAATTTATTTTATTATGCATTGATTTTAATTGGATTTATTACTCAAAGGGTAAATGGACATGCAACTAATTATTTTATGACACAACAAGTAAAATGCACACCCAACAATCAATGCAAATGCCCCGTGTCAAATGAAAAACAGGGTATACTACTACGTGAAGTGCAAAATTTTTCCTTTAAATGTATATGAAATCATTCCTATATGAAAATATGACAAAGATTCACCAAGCAAACCTAATGCAAGTACCATGCTAATGCAAAATGCAAACAATGCATAACTATGCAAGAAGCAACATGTTTTTGTACTTTTGATTTAAATGAGATAAAAAGAAAAAGTATGAATCTACAACCCTCAGACTCTACAACCACTCACAAACAACATCCAAGAAAATCACCAAGGTAAAAGAGACCTAATGCACTAATCTCAAGAAAAAAGTAGAAAATGAAATGACAAGAACATTTTCAAAAATCAAACTAAAATAAATATCTGGTCAGAAACAGGGGTGTATACAGACTCCAGAAGCATCCAAGAAGACTCATTAATCATCCAAACTCACCTAGAAACACTTAATATTCCCCCAAAATCAAAAAATAAGGGCATATGTGACTGTTCTCAGTAAACTTGCATACATACACGACTATTCTAGGAAAACCCACGTGTACATGTGACTGTGAAAGAAAAACCCGCGTACAAGAAAAAAAAGAGAGAGAAATAAGGTAAATAGACAAGCCGAGACAAAATTTACTCCTACAGGACACTACTGGGAAAACATGCCCCTAGAACTGACACAGAAACAAAGAAATTAGATCAATTCAAGCACATTGAATGCCGAAAAACCCCCAAAGAAAAACAACTAGGAACCTTCCCAGTATGGTCACCAATTCTGTTATGGAGAGAAACTTCCTATTGCTTGGGGTGTACCACAATCGACCAAGAAACCAAAAAAATCAATCCCTTCCCAGTATGTAAGAGAAAGAAAGCATCTAACACTAAAGGATCTTGAATCATACCTTATTCCAAATGGTTGAAGTAGATCCTCGTTGAGATTTTTCCAATCCCACTTGTGTTAGCAATTTGCTCTCAACAATAACAAACAAGACAAGCATGCTATATAATATGGTGTTAGATCTACACTAGCATATATAATCAATAATGTATAAGAAATTATACACATATAGGGATACAATATCCATTTAAATGCACATCATTGGACAAGAAAAGATATTTCTATTAATAAAATCAGAGATTACACAAGTGACAATCTCTATCGGCACGTCTGTGAACTAGAGAAACTGATTCCTCCACTTGGTCCTCCACCACCTCAATCCTCCATCTCTCAATAGCAAGCTCAAAAGAAAAGGCAAGCTTGGGAAGAACACAAAGTTCTCCAAGGGACAAAGGGATGCATAATCAAGTATAAGCAAGATATGACAACAATGGACTATAGTTATCTTACTCTTAAATTCCCCCCCTTCAATGTATCCAAGGGGTTCCTTATATAGTACTCCAATGGGGTAATGGAAGGTCAAATCTGAGTGATCTCGAGGCATATGGAAGACCAAGAGACAAGTGATTTGGATCCACATCGAGGAAAACTCCAAAACTATTTGGACTTATGCACACATCCTGATGTATGCAGGTTTAAGGTCAATATCTACATATATCCACGAGAAAGGGATTAAAATTTGTGTACAATAAATAATAGGTGTTTTTAGGGATGATCTTAGAAACATCAAAGGTACAATATTGGTCCATGGGGACCAAATAATCTGCAGAGGGATAGGGAAGGCCATAAATGTGTGATCAACCATGTGTGGTAAAATAAATTGTAACAATATGCACATGAAATTTGATTAACCAGTTCGAGAATTGAAGAATGGGTGCTTCGACTAGTTTTATTTTTAATGTGTCGAATGATGTATCACATTCTTTTGTCCATTTAAACTCTTGATCTTCCCTGAATAGTTATTCCAGAGGATATTTCATATCAGAGTAGTTCCTAATGAATTTTCTTTAGTATCCTGTATGTCCTAACAGTACTCTAACCTGTTTTGGGTTCATTGGTGGTTTTAAGTCGAGGATAATTTTTATCTTTGCAAAGTCGAATTTGATACCTTCCTTGCATACAATATTCCCTAGTAGAATTCCTATAGGGGTTAATAATATGCATTTCTTTATATTGAGAGATAACTGAATCTGTCGGCAGCATTCCAGTATAAGCCTTAACCATTTACAGTGGTCTTTAGAGTATATCATCTGTTGGGAAAAATATTGTCTTGAATAATTGAATTAATATTTAATTATCAACCAAGTTTAGTAGGCTTAGATTTGCTACAAAATATATGCGAAGGTAGAGAGTGTCGTGGTAATAAGCTAAATATCTAAAGTTGAACTTCTAAGGAACTGATTAAGTTAATGAAAAAAAGAGTGACACCAAACTGGATATAAACAATGCTTATGACAATAAACTATTCTATCTAGAGAGATTGATTTTTACTTGAGAAAATGGCTATATTAAAAATGATTTTCCATGACCAAATAGAAATGATACATACACTAACTAAATTATATTAATTCCGCTCTCCTTGATTATTCTGAGGGTAGGCATTTACTGTAATAGGAACTAGGGCAGGAGGGGTGTCAAAATGGCTCTCAAAAGAAGTATAAAAGGTAAAAGGAATTAAGTCTAGTTTAATCTCTACAAAAATGTGTAAACTGAGAAATGTCTAGTTACAATAAATAGTAAACATGATTATTTATATACAAGTGACTCCTATTTACAATGTACTATATAAGGATAGACATAGTTTTTGGACAAACATAAAAATCACAAGGATGATTTGAGTTCTATAGTAAATACCTAATCTATTAATGCATGTAATTTAAAACTAAAGGAACAATCTTGAATTAAAGGCTCAATTATAGATCAATACAATGAGTTAATTTACATAATATCATTCCTATGCATAAGGTAAAAGAAAGAGGAAGTAGAAATGAGTTTTAACAAGAAGTCTCCGACAATCTTATCTAAAGGTATTTAAAATAAAATATAAACATTATCTAACCATTAATACTCAGATAGAATTAGAAAACTAGAAGGATAAACTTAAAAATAAATTAAAAACATGCAGGACTAAATGAACGACTATATAACATGTGGAAATGAAGTTCTGTATAAAAGGTGGAACATGTTGTCTGTATGACAGTCTATTTAAAGGAAATGTAAAAACTTGTAAAGAAATAGTAAATTAAAATGCTTCATTGAAGAGTAGCCACCCCATGCATGTACTATTGTAATGTGAAATAGGAAGTAAACCTACTTTAGTGACTGAATTCCACAACCTAGACTAATGTCATAATTTGAAACAAACTAACATATTCTTAAGCAAGTTAATGATAAAAACTGGAATAAGAAGAAGTAGACTATAACTATTCAAAGAAATTCAATCTAGGAATCAAAAAGACCGTGCAGAAAAAATTGAAGGCTATCTTAAACACAACCAGTTGCTATTTAATAAAATGAACCTACATGCTCAACATAATTTCAAATTGGAATCTATGCAACAGGAAACATGAATGATTATAGAAACAAAACTAAACAACTCATAAACATAATTTATACTAATTGCAAGGAAAAATAACAAAACCTACATAAGGATATAAAGACTCTGTTTGCTGAGGGAACCTCCCAGTGAATAGAGTCGATCTTCTTCTAGTCGAACACAATCATATATAGCACATGAAGACTTTCATTAAGATAATAGGTAGCGTTACAAAGTTTTTCAGATTGAACTAATCAAATAACAGACAAAGACTCAGACTCTAGACTGAGAGAGAGACTCTAAGACTCAGACTAAGATCTCTTTCTAAATTGCATACAACGTCTATATATATACATCATTCAATGGAGGTGAGAAAGTCGACCCTTTAGTGGTTGACTGCTCTTCAAGATAAAGAATTCATAATGGCGAATAAGTACATTAATAATTAACAAATGACTATTCCTCTTCTTTCGCTGATCAGGTTCCTTCAAGAGCGCAATGTGGTTCATACTTCAGTCCAAATCAAAGCTTGCATCAAGGTGTCATGCCATGAGCACTTCTTCCATAAGAAGATGAATGTTGAGATACTGGCGTGTGGTAATGACAGTTTTTGGCCGTTTTCATGCTCTTAATACATAGAAATATGTTACCAAAAAATATGTGATATGTTTGATGATATGGATAGCAGGATGGGCATGTTCGCCATATATTCAACCGAACGCATGTCTATTTATTAGGTCATCCAGGAGACCATATAACCTGCAGCGAATAAGACACATGAATTAATATAACAAATGTACTCCTTATTATGCCATTTTTAACCATTGAAGCCATAAAATGATGATAATAAATAGAATTGACATAAATCCTATTTTAATCATACCTGAAGCTTGAACATGGAGCTGCACAGTGCAAAAGACACTAAAAAGGAGCAAAACATGTGTTAATATTCGACGTATTGAACCCAAAAATAGTGACAAAATGGGGAACAACATTTTGCCAAACTGGAAGAATACCAGGTCCCACTGGTGCAATAGTAAAATATATCATGAGGAAGGAAGTAGAGATGTGTCAGTAGCTGCCTCCGACTTTGATGGAACAGAGTGCTTGTATTTCAATTTCCTCGCTCACGCCTTCAGAATGGCACTCCCAGCTTGTCGATCCCTCTGAGATATACTAACAATCTTGTGTAGGTCTTCCACATTCTTAATTTGTAGTCGCAATTCACTGTTTTCCTCATGAAGCTCTGAAATTAACTTGACATATGCTTCATTTTGCTTCGCCGATTGAGTTAACTCAGAATTTAACTAATCTAATGTAGGCTACGGTGGCATCAAAGGTTCTAGGGACTAGTTAAAATCTCATGGAGGACTTATTTCTGTTGAAGGCAAATCCAAATCGATAGTAGGAAGGGGATATTCAAATGCAGGAATATCCTTCTGATTTATGTCCTCGATAAATTCAAAAGAGATGTTAGCTAGTGCTAAGAGGGATGAATTGGGATTGATTTTCTCCACCTAGGTCTCAGCATCTAAATGACCAGTATGTACATCATACTGAACGATGGTCTGAGCGTGGGGCCAAACCTTACACTGAGCACTTTTAGCCTTTTTCCTTCTTGTACGAGGTCATGTAGGAGGTAAAAATTTAGCAGAGATAGGACTAGGAGGGGTATTTTGCATAGGTGAGTGGGCTTCTGAGATTTCATTGTCAATATGGATGACATTAGGTTTTTATTCTTCTTCGACAAGTAGGGTTGAACTCGATTCATGGTGAAAATGACAGGATCTCTTATGAATATTCAGGTGGGGATTAAATACTTTGAACACAAAGGTCTCCCAGGGTTGATTTCTATCCTTAAGTTGGTCCAAGATTAACATTTTGATGATACTATGATGGTACAGATTACTCTTAGGGTGTAGGGTATTCCTTCTGACCAAATTTGACATTTTTTCTAGGCTATGGCAGAAAAAGAAAGGGAAGTTTAAACATATATTATCAACAAAATGAGCTAGCAACCAAAGGTTAGAGGATTTCAAAATGCTAAATTTACCTTCGCAGGTAACCAAGTGAATGATAACTGTCAACGGCTTGATATACTCTAGCTTTATCCAATTGTGATGGTATCCTTTTACACCTGTTACATATTGGAACTCAGGCTTCAGAGAAAAATTGTGTGACGCTCACAGAACGAACCAATGTTTATGCCACCGTTCACCCTCTTGGGCAAGCTTAGTAGCACGAGCAATTGACTCTTCAGTAACTTGAAAGGAAAGGTGACCTACTATGGTTGTCTTCCCGTCAAACTCCATTGGAAAAAGAAAGGATTTCTCCTCATAATAACCTTGCAGCGAATGGAGGAAAGGGTTCCTTCTAGTTCGCAAGAACATTTCCCTACACTCCCTAAACTCTGTCATTTGAAACGGGTCCTAGTAACTTTCTGGTTTGAATCGATTCAGCATGATGAAAATAGAGAGGAAAATACAGGGTTTGCATAGAAAGGTGGATAGAATTATCTACAGTGATAATGGTTAGCAATGGCAATGGAATTGAAGAAGGTTCACACATTGCAAGTTTTAAAGCGTGCCGCATTCAATATCCAAAATGATCATGAAACCTTTTTGACATACCTAAATGATCGTGCCATTATGGTAATTTGGGAATGTGTGCCATCTAAAGCACATGATTGAATGAGTTCTACTTTTTAGTTGGTTCAACCATGTCCGAAGAAAGCTTTGGGCAGGTTGAACGTGTAACTTAATGTAAATGTATAACCAAATTCACAACCATAACCTTAGTTCAACAAGGAGGTTGGATTATCTAACAGTTTATGCATGTGAATGGGGAAGAGCATAATGGAAATGGCAGATTTATAACAACGAGAAGGTACCCAGAGGTCGAATCATATCCATATAGGGGTGAAGTAAGATTGTATTAGATCTAATCCGTACCATAATGAATTAGAATTAATCATAATATCATATCAATGTGACCCTAATGGCATGATTCATCTTTTCCCAATAAAATTAATCCAGCATTTAATCAAAGATATGAAAATATCATAATTTTTTTTTTATCCAGCTCATCATTTAGCCTTTTATTCACACTAATATTTGACCCTTCATATGATCCTTCAAACAACTTTTCATATGAAATAATTCTTTATCATTCTTGCTTATTCATTTAGAGTTTTAAGGCCAATTTCGCTATCTGGATTATCCTACAAACACTTTATCATTTAGCAATGAGTCTTTTATAAATAAAAAATAAAGACATACAATCATCTAATCCTCCCCCAAACCAAAGATATGGCATGTCCTCAAGCTACACAAGAAAACTAAGTAACTTCCAAAAGAAATTTCAATCATGCTATTATAAGTTTATAAAAGAGAGAAAGACTAACTAATAAAGTGAAAGGATTCAGATAGATACAGGTTAAAAATAGCAGTGCTCAAATGTGGTAAAGATGTAAATTGATCATTGATCATGTGATGAAAATATAAGTAAATAATACCATGGTAAAAATGAGTCACCTTTGGCTTGTTGTAAGGATATCTTGGCATCTCAAAAATTCTTGAACTCACCTTCGAGTTTGTGGAAATTTTCAACTATGGGTGCCATTTCTAGGACAATCATATCCTATATATTGATGGAAAGAAGACTATCGAATCCAGGGTCAGCTTACGATTATTCTATAATGACATCATAAACAATAGGCCTATGTAAATGTGTTTTGATATATAATATTGTTCCTTAAAATCATGTGCCGAGTGGTGCATTAACTAGATCTCTTTACCTGATATTGCCTCATTGCCAGCAGGCCTATTCAATACCTTGATGGGTTTATCTTGGTACCATGCAAGCATAGCCCCGCTGCCAGCGAGCCTGTTCAGTACCCCGATGGGTTTAATTACATTTATCAAACTTCCTTTTAAGTCATTACTTAGCATTGACCCACTACTAGTAGGCCTGCTTAGTACCCCGCTGGGTTTTCCTTGTATAAATATTCTTACTATAGGAAGTCGATTGGTACTAGAGTGCGCTAAGCCCAGCTAAACACACGAGTTAATTTTTATTTTTATTTTTTTTACAAAATGGCCTCAACTATAGATCATGTCAAAAGAGAATAACTTAAAGGTGTCCTGGGCCTTTCAGTCTATTTTCTTTATAAGAGGTAATGTTCCCATGAACCAATTGAAGAATTAGAATGGATCATCCCAATCATAGTGCAAGATAAGAAAACTTCAGGGGAAGTGAGAATTTGTGTTGGTCTCAGGAAATTAAATGATGCATGTTTGCATTATCCATTCCCAACTCCATTCTGTACAGATGAAGTACTAGAGAATGTTGGAGGACAAGAGATGTATTCATTTACAAATGGATTCCCGAGCTACCATCAGATAATAATTCCAAAAGAGGACCGATACAAGACTACATTTGCGATGGAGTGGGGATGCTACTAATACATAGTAATTCCCTTTGGACTCAAGAATGCGCCTGCAATATTTTCTAGAATTGTAGTTGCTGCATTTAAATATCTTATACACAAATCTCTTGAAGTCTACTTTTATGACTGGACAGTATTTGGTATTATAAAAGATCATATATAAATTCTTAGAATGATGCTGGAACGATGCCTCCATTACCAAATTTCCATTAAATTCGAGGAAGTATATTTTTTTTGTGCCTTTTGGGTCTCTATTAGGACACACAGTTTGTCATGATAGAATTCTGGTTGATCCAACTAAAATCACAATTATCCTTGACTTACCACCACCTACAATAGTTAAATAGTTAAGAGAAACACTAAGACATATGGGATGCTATAGAAAGTTTATCAAAGGTTGTGTACAATTTACTACCCATATGGAGATATTATTGAAAAAAGACACTAAATTTCAGTGAACAAATGAATGCCAAGAAAGTCTAGATAAGATGAAAAGCAAGATGGCTACTGCACCCATACTTGTATTTCGAGATTAGAAAAGAGAATTTCACGTTCATGTTGATGCATCCTTTGTTGCGCTTGGAGTGGTATTGATGAAACTAGGGGGAGGATAGATTGATCAACCCATTTCTTTTCCTAGCAAGAAGTTATCAATTGCAGAAAATAATTACACTACAACAAAGAGGGAAGGACTTGCGATGGTTTATGCATTGCAAAAATTTAGACATTATTTGCTGGGTGGAAATTTAAAAATGTACACTAACCATTCTGCACTATAATATTTAGGCATTAGGCCAGTGTTGGGAGGAATATCTGCTAGTGGCTTCTCCTCTTCCAGGAATTTGACTTTGAGATAATTGTCAAACCGAGCCGATTGAACTTGGGACTAGACCACCTAACAAGAATCAAGAGTGGAGAATAACCTACTAGTTCAGAATATAATATTCCTGATGCGAAATTGTTTGTGATAATTGTCATTGATGGTCAATATGAAGATATCATAAAATTCCTCACTACGTATTTTGTGATAGATGAATTCACAACAACAGAAGAAATAATTAGTAATGCGAGCTACATATTTTCAATTAATTGTTGGCCACTTGTATAAACTGGTCCCTAATGATATGCTTCGACATTGTGTTTCGGAACATGAGTGACCTATGATTTTAAGTGAAGCACGTGTTGTTGTTGCAGGGGGACACTATGCCGAAAAAGCAATGGTGCGTAAGATATTACAGGAAGGATTATGGTGGCCGACTATGCATGCAAATGCTCAAGATTACTTTCGCAGTTGTGATATTTTCCAAAGAACAAGAAAACCATCCAAAAGAGATGAAATGACATTAGTACCACAAATAACATTGTAGGCATTTAATAAATGGGTTGTTGACTTTGTGGGACCTATTATCCCAGTCGGGAAACACACAGGAGAAAGGTATATTATCACTGTGATGGAATACCTACCTAGATGGGAAGAAGTTACACTAGTAAAGGATTGTATTGTTGCGACAGTGACGAAGTTCTTATTTGAAAATGTTATAACAAGGTTTGGGTGCCCAAAAATATTGGTTAGTGATCAAGGTATGCATTTTGTTAATCAATTAATTAAATAACTAACTAATGAATTTCAAATAGAACATAGAAGAACAACTCCATATCACCTGCAGGACAATGGAGCAGTCGATGCATTTAACAAGATTCTAGAAAATGCGCTAACTAAAGTCTGCAATACATGAAGGGATGATTGGTATCAGAAGATCTCTGCAATATTATGAGCATATCGCACAACATGTAAAAATTTAACATGTCAAACACCATTCAAGTTAGTGTATGGAAAAGAAGTTTGCATGCCTATGGAGTATATTGTGCTGAGTTTAAGAGTGGAAGTACTCATGAAAATTACAGATGTTGATGCTATAGAAGAAATATTACTTCAACTAATCCATTTGGAAGAAAAATGATTCATTGCAGGATTTCACCAAAATATAGAAAAAAAAAGGTAGAAGGTATTTCATGATAGACATATTAAGAACAAGCAATTTTTAGTTGGAGGCCTTGTTCTTATGTATGACAACAAAATTTTCAAGCACCCAGGAAAGCTGAAGACACATTGGTTAGGACCATATGTGGTTAAGAAAATCATAGGTGGATGGCACAAATGTCTGAGGGATCATAAATGGGATACAGGTGAATCCTTATTTTGATAAATGTGACTAGGTAAAAAAAACATGAATACAATGATGATGAAGAAGGATATGAAAAGAGAGAAGAAGTGTCTATCACAGGAACCGCGGCGAGGGAAGTGTGACACTAAAACCAATGTGGTGTTGGAACATTTAATTGAAAGGTTTGTTGATGTGACAATTGACAATTATTATTTCCAAAAACACTAAGCGAGTTTGAATAGACACCAAGGGAATTCGAGGGTCACTTCCAACATAAGTATCATGACGTCATACCAAAAAGGGGTGGCATAATTGGCACCTCCACATAAGAACTCAGCATGGTCACCCATGTGACGGTTCTTGTTGTCATTATTCTACTCGACGAGTATTCGTGTGAATATTTGATAGACCAAATGTGGAAATGAACCATCTATTGTTGGTCAATTTACAATTACCACCCATATAATTCCACATCGAGTTTGGTTGCAAGACACACGGTAAAAGAATAATTATGGAGGAGTATGGTTACTAAGAGTTTTAGTGCTAGTGGCCCTAGGGGCCCTATGAGTGGAGATGTAACATCTATGATGGGTGAGGGGAATGTTGCAGGATATGTTCCAATGCATGCTGGGAGGTGCTTGGAAAATGAGCTTATTCTAGGCCTCCCTCCAAAAATGTCATCAACCAGCTTGAAAAGGATGGAAATAAGGAAACCTTCTAATATCCATAATAGAAACACTATCCTAAAGGAGCTGATAAAAAATTTCGAAGTAGTGGAAAGAATTCAAATACCATAGGACATACCACCAAATCACCCGGATGAGACTGTGGAATTAATTTCTAGAGTGCATAGTATCCATTGCTATAACCCACTGGTCTAAATGAATGTTTGGATAGCAAAAAGAAGAAGAAAAGGCCAACGCCATCACCATCATCACTATAAAATGCTGAAAATAAAAGAGGTGACGACGATTCCAAGCAAAATTTGAACTGGCACACTCCATTGAATGCAGGTAAGATGTTGATAGGATGACATATCTCACCATCAATGAAGAAAATAAAAACACTAACCAAATGCTAGAGTGAGTGAATTATGTGAGCTCTAAGACTTATATGGATGTTGCGTGCTCATTTAAGGAAAGTACTGAGGAGTATTCAAAAGGGAGGAAGGAAAAACATGGGATGCACTACTCCTTAAAGTTCTGATGATGCTAGAAATGCCAACAAATAAAATTAGTGATAATGGCAAGTCTTCCTTTCTATCCATCCTAAAATTATAGAATGGTAACTACATCGGCTAAATGATAGTAGTAGTAGAAGTTAAAATGACTCGAGTAACAAACATAGAAGGAAAATACATCCAGACTATACATCAAAAGGTGCATGAAGTAGAAATATTAGTAGAGAAAGTGATTCCAGAACATTTCAATTCCAACCTGGTGGAGTACATGCAGAAAATAGAGGAAATAGTACGCACAGAGACAAAGAAAGTAGTGAAAATCATGGAGTATTTTCATAACAAAATAAATGCAACTCATCATATAGAGTGATAGCTTCAAGTGGCTTGCGACAAGCCATAAGTGAGTGTTGGGGGGATGTTGGGGCTAGGGATAGTAGGGAAGAATTCATGCATAATTTTGCCTAAGTATGGATAAAAACATGAAGGGGGAAGGAGCTACGACCAAGGAAGCAACATAAAGGAGAAAGGGAAGAATGTTGAGACAAAGGAAGTAAAAGAGAGGAAGAAGAAGAGGAGAAAGTGTTGGAAGAGGAATTTTTTCCAAACAAGAAAGCCGCAACAAAAGGATAGAATGTGACATATGATCAGCAGAAGAAGGCGTGCAAATAACATAATTGCTAGAAAGCGACAGTAAGGAATCACGGTGAGAAAGTGACATGCCTTAACGAGCGTGGGTAGAAGCTCAGATGGAGCCAGTAGAAACAACCCCCATGAAAGAATATTTGTAAGTTAGAATGATAGTGCCTCCCATTATGTGTTTCTAGAATAGGAAAGACAACCTATTGGATGGTTATAGCAAGTCGACTAAGATAGTGACAAAAAATGAGTCTGTAATAAGTCTATAAAGAGTTTGTATCGAGTCATTATTTTGATTCTGTATCAAGTACATATGGGATCTGTATCGAGTATGTAAGATGGCTATAAAAGAAGGAACCCAAGTTGTATGTGGGTTAGCTTATGGATTCTAGACTAGACTCTTAGTAGATGCTCGAGCTAGAATTAGTAGATGTTTTGGTAATGGCTCTGTATCATTGAGTGCATCAGAGTAGAGGACCTGCATCTGAGTGCGTAGACGAGTAGGGAAGCTTGAGTCAATCTAGGCTATTTGTGGATCACTAGTAGAAGTAGAGTAGAAGGAGAAAGAGAGAAGATCAGAGGGCATGAGAGGGAGAAAGAGTCTGTAAATTTAGAAGAGAAGATCAGTGATCAAAGTTTGCAACTTAATGTGTAGACAAAATGTGCATTGATTTGTCCATGCTAGGTGAAGATCACTGTGTGGTTTTTGCACATATGGGTTTCCACATTATATTCTGTGTATATGTTTGAATGTTGAAATTAGCTTAGATATATGCGTGATTACTGTAGTGAATGAATGGTTGTATCTTTTCTTATAAATAAATAGATGTATGATGGTTACATTGCATTATTGTATATGATTATACTGCATGTCTATTGTTTACTTACTAAATTTGTATAAAGAGAATTTGGGTCGTAGTATAGTTGTTAAATCATAGTTACCACATTAATCCACTCCTGGAATTCGTGGAATCCTTGGCATAGATTCAAGTTACTAAAACACCCTCTCATCCAACTGCGGAAACATGGTTCTAGAAATTATCCATCAAGATAGATATCTTAGGTGAGATGAAATCTGCATCAAAGGTGTTTCCAGCTAATCTCTACTCATCTGGGATGGTATCCCAATATTTGCTATGCCAAACAGAAGGGACTGAACCTATTTTTGGATCCCTAGAGAGAGGTACCGAGAGAGACAATAAATCCAACAAATTTCTATTTGTATTTGAGATCATTCTTGGTGAACATATACATCCTCTAAACAATTTCCTTCTAGTACTTGAAAATAAACAATTAGATAAATTAACTAACTCCATCAAATATGGTAGGAATATTAGCAGAGTATGCATAAGAGTGCCATTCCTCAAATCAATTGCTCAATGGATGATGCAATATAGTACAATGTGCAAGAGTGTTAGCACATCCTCCTAACATAAGTATAACATATCCTCAAACTGTGTATCACAGTCCATAGAACACCCTATATGGAATCTTTTAGGGTTGTTGTTCATGCTCTCATAACTGTTAGAATAATCAACCCATAGTATTTACCCACTTAGACATTATTTCATTTATTTTGTCTTATTTGCCTAGTCCATGAGTCCCACCATGTGCAAGTTGTCAATTGCCTATCCATAGAGGTCAAACTTGCCATTATTGACTCATGGAGCGCTTTGGAAAGTCCTGGGAATCAAATCTGCTTTATTCCTGGCCTCCTAGGCACCCTTCTGCTTTTTCTGCTTTGTTGACTGCTTTTCCAGTTTTTAAAGCACATAAGGAAAGCTAGACTAGGTGAGGTGAACCTGTTTTATTCCCCTTTCATCCTCCACTCTTTCCTCCATGCAAAAGCATGTATGAGCTACCATTTGACCAATATTTAGCTTGCCCATGCGCCCTTGCTAATTCGTGGGGTCCTTGATAGATTTGGGATCATCTTTTTACACATATGGGGGATTTGCCTATTTTGGGTAAGCCTGCTTTATGCTAGATTTGGATGCTTCCTTATGCATTTGATTTGCTCATGTATTCTATATATTCAGCAGCCTATGTTATTATAGGGTTGGCTATTGTACACTCAGTTAATATAATTTTGTGTTACAGCTCCATATTCAGTCTTCATTGTTGATAATTTGCATGATCAATTGTTAATTGCTGTGAGTGAAATTAATCTACTGCAGGCCTGAATTTCTACAATAACACAAAATTCCCTAAAACAAGGGAAAATACTTCATAGATGGAAACAAAAACCTCAACATGCGGCTTCTCCATAAGATAAATCCATCCCAAGTGGGACGAATTCATTATGACAACCTTAAAACTTCTCCAAATTGTTATATAATTCCCAAAGGGGTGTACCCCAATGCATAAATACGAGGCTTATAAGGTTGAAATGTTGTATCAACACCTTCATATTTTCCAAGTAACCTCCATAGTCCTGCTGCAACAATTACTGGTGCCTTCTTACTATTTATTTGGAGGGGATTATTCCCTTTTTCCTCTGTTCATGCACCCATAACTTATATATTTGAGAATTGAGTTTTTTTAATAATTTTGACCTTCAAAATTCTCTCAAAGTGTTCATAATTTTCCATTTGATGCTCAAACTTGATTCTAAGTTTGTTTATGCCCATAGGATTTCCCAACATAGCTCATAGTGTGCTCAGAACTTAAAACAAAAGGGCTCACTGCTGTCACACCATTTATTTAGGACATAAAAGATCCCCAAAGTTCCCTTATCTTTCTCTAGCATGTCTAGGCCTATGGATTGGTTTTATTGAATACAAAATCATCTTATTGAGAATTGGCCTCTGGTTGTTACCAAACTAATTTAGAAATACAACATTCTTTTCAGGATATGCCCAAAGAGTTGCCTCTTTCTAGATGAATGCACCACATCATTGCGGTTGACCCTAAAAAAACACATATGTTTGTCTACCCATACCTCTTTTCTGATTTTTAGAGCACTGAAATATAAATCTTTGTTATAGAACTCTTGGAAGGAAGAATTAATACTCCTAGAAAGACCCCCTACTCAAATCCAATGGTGTTGGATGAAAAAAAGAATGGGCTTTTATCATCTTTTTTTTCTTATATGGAAATCAATAGAGTCCATACCATTTATAAATTCTCAATGCCAAGAATTGATATGCTTTGGATGAATTACATAATGCAACATCTTATTGTTTTTTTCTATAACACTGATCATCTTAGCCACATTAGTGGAATACAAATTATATGTTTAAGAGTCTAAATGTGAATTTTCTAACATACATCTACATTACCTTAATTACATAATAGGATTTGAAGTGGTTAGCATATATCTAAAGAAGGTCAAAGCCATTCAGACTACTTCCTTAGTTCTCTCGAGTCAAAAATAATGTTAGGATTCTTAGTCTTTTCTTAGAATTACAAATGATGCAATCTTGGTGTTCATATTTCCTCTTTCCCCAATTCTTCAATGGTTCTAGCTCAATGGAAGAGTGCCTTCTTTACAAGCAGGAGGTTG
>LPNX011094959.1:15219-31934 GCA_001517045.1 Pseudotsuga menziesii | reverse complement strand
AAGATCGCCCCCAAAGGTTAGTAAGATAACATTTTAAGGGGGGTTTAGAACCGTCTTTGTAGGAACCTATGGGGGGGTTGAAATTGCCCCCGTAGGTACCTACGAGGGGGGTTTGAAACCACCACCGTAGGGTACCTACGAGGGGGGTTTGAAACTACCACCATAGGGTACCTATGAGGGGGGTTTGAAACCTCCTCGATCGGTACCTATAAGGTTTTTGTGTAACCTCCCCCAAAGGTTTGTTAATAAGGAATTTTTTGGGTGGGCGGGGGGAGAGGGGGAAGAGGGGGGCGGTTGGAATTGCCCCCATAGGTGTCTATGAGGGGGGTTTATAATCACCCTTAAAATTCACTTTTTTTTCGGGGAGGGGGAGTTATAAACCCCCCCAAAAGTCACTTTTCAGGGTGGTTTTGATCTCTTCCAAAACCACCCCTAAAATTACAAACTTTAAGCATCGATGCTATTAGGGGTGGTTTTGTAAATCCCCCCTCCAAAGCCAAAACCACCCCCAAAAGTGACTTTTAGAGGGGGAAGACATCCCCCCCTAAAATTCAAATTTGTTGTACTACACCTTAGATGCCTCTAGAGATGATGGGAGACTCTTAAAACTGTTCAAATACCAAATTTATTTCACATATACCATTATTCCCCATTACCACTTTCCCACTCAATGGAGAAACATGAGATGTATCCATAGTTCTAACTTCTACTCTCATGGATAAATTACACATTTCATGGGTGTTTAATTTCTTTGTTTCCACCTGATCATTTCTCTATGACTAAACAAACCATTAAGAAAATTATTTTTACGAAGCCAAGCTTCCAAATCCATCACTATCAGTCTCATACAACCAAAAATCCATGTGTAGAATGAATTTGCACCTTAATTCTTACTTAATAAGCTTTGAATTACTTTCCTAATAAATCTCAATTGTTAAATTCAGCCTCCAATGATTCAATTCCACTTTAATGAAATTCACGAGCCTTATTAACTATTCTAACTACAAATCGATAGTCATAGCACCAAACTGGTTCCCAACGCCCCTCTTTCGACTTCTTGACTTTGACTATTGTGCTCTGTAACTTTAGGTGTCGAATTCCAGTATTGCATAGCAACCTACAACCAAAACCATTATAACATTCCAACTTTGACGCTACCATTATAAGGAGTCAGAAATTTGGACCCCCAACTTCTCACCTTGAACACATCACCAAATATTTTAGCCCCAACGTTTATACCCCTCGGGCTTCGAAATTTAGCACTGAATACTTAAACCCATTCATGACCTTGCAAATGCCAAATTTTTTTCCAACTTCTGAGTCATAAGTAAGAACCATGGCATTGGTACAACATCCCTCCATTATATCAATTTCACACCGATTTTTACATCGACATGTTGGCGCTCAGATCCAACACACAAGCCTCTTTCGCACTTAATCCTGTTCCAACCTTAACACATCACCAATTTGGAAACAAATTGGCTTCTCAAAACTTAGACTAATTCTTTACCTTTGCCTTGTGTTTTGGCCCAACTATTCATGCACAGTAGGGATACAATGCAACATTTTATTTGTTTTTCCTGTAAAACTAATCATCTTAGCCACGTTAGAGAATCACAAATTATATGTGTAAGAGTCTATATGTGAATTTCCTAACATATAGCTACATTATCTTAATTACTTCATAGGATTTGAAGTGGTTAGCATATATCTAAAGAAGGATAGATCCATTCAAACTACTTCCTTAGTTCTCTTGAGTTAGAAACAATGTTGGGATTCTTACTCTTTTCTTAGAATTATGAATGCTTCAATATTGGTGTTAATACCACCCATTTCCCCAATTCTTAAAGGGTTCTAGATCAATGGAAGAGCACATTTTTTACAAAAAGTAGCTTGAAGGTTCGATTCGTTCATGCCCTAATGATATTACAATATTGCTATTTTTAATCAAATATATTTTATTATGATTTATTACGAATACAGGAGGGTTCGAACCTTTTTGTATGTTGCTACGAGGGGGGTTCTAAATTGACTTCATATGTCACTGCGAGGGGGGTGAAAAAATGCCCTTATATGTTACAATGAGGAGGTTTCAAAGCCGCCCCTGTAAGTTTATATGAGGGGGGTTCATAAACACCCCCAAAGTTTTGTAAAGAGTTTTAGGGGTAGTTTCGAACTCCCTCTGTAGGTACTTACGAGGGGGATTTATAACCCCCCTAAAATTTTGTAATAAATACTTTTAGGGGGGGATTTGAACTGCCCTTAAAAGTCCAAACTTTTAACGTTGGTGCTATTTCGGGTGGGTTGTTAAGACCGCCCCCAAAGGTTAGTAAGATAGTGTTTAGGGGGGGTTTAGAACCACCCTTATAGGAACCTATGGGGGGGTTGAAATCATCCCCGTAGGTACCTTCGAGGGGGATTGGAAACCTCCGCCATAGGTACCTGTGAGGGGGGTTTGAAACCACCCCCATAGGTATTTATGAGAGGGGTTTGTAACCTCCCCAAAAGTTTTGTAATAGCAAATTTTTTGGGGGGAGGGTTGGAACTGCCCCCATAAGTATCTATGAGGGGGTTTAGAACTACCCATAAATGCACTTTTTTTTTTGAGGGGGAGGAGTTTAGATACTCCCCCAAAAGTCACTTTTAGGGGTGATTTGATCTCTTCCAAAACCACCCATAAAAGTTCAAACTTTTAGCGCTGGTGATATTAGGGGCAGTTTTGTAAAGACCACATTGAAAGAAAAAATTGCCCCCAAAAGTGAATTTTGGAGGTGGAAAACAACCCCCTAAAAGTCAAATTTGTTTTAGTGCACATTGGATGCCTTTGGAGGTGATGGGAGACTCTTAAAACTGTTAAAATACAAAATTTATTTCACATATACCATTATTCCCCATTACCACTTCCCACTCAATGAGGAAACATGAGATGTCTCCATAGTTCTAACTTCCACTCTCATGGCTAAATTACACATTTTGTGGCCGTTCAGTTTAGATGATACCACCTGATTGTTTCCCTGCGACTAAATCAACCATTAAGAAAATAATTTTCATGAAGATAGTATTGCAAATCCATCACTATCGGTCTCATACAACTAAAAATCCACGTGTAGAATGAATGCGCACCTTAATTCATACTTAATAGGCTCTGAATTACTTTCCTAATCAATCTCAATTGTTAAATTCAGCCTCCAACGATTCAATTCCACTTTAATGACATTCACAAGCCTTCTTGACCATTCTAACTACGAATCCATAGTCAGAGCATTAAACTGGTTCCCAACGCCCCTCTTCCGACTTCCTGACTACTGTGTTCTGTACTTCAGGTGTCAAAATTCAGCATCACATAGAAACCTAAAACCAATACCGTTCTAACATTCCAAATTTGATGCTACCATTTCCAAGAGTCAAGAAGTCGGGACCCCAAATTTCTCACCTTGAACACATCACCAATCACTTTAGCCCCAACGTTTATATGCCGGGCTTCGAGAGTCAGCACTGAAGACTTCGACCCACTCACGACCCCTCCAATGCCAATTTTTTTTCCGACTTCCCAGTCAGAAGTAGGAACTATGGAATCGGTACAACATCCACACATTTTACCAATTTCACACCGATTTTGACATCGGCATGTTGACGCTCAGCTTCAACACATAAACCTCTTTCACACTTAATTCGTCGATCCAATCTTAGCACGTCACCAATTTGGAAACAAATCGACTTCTCCAAACTTAGACGAATTCTTTACCTCTTCCTTGTGTTTTGGCCCGACTATTCAACCATGGAAACTTGAAAAGAGTCTTCTTTCCTTGGATGATTTCCACTATGGTACTTCTTCCATGTGGAATTTGATTCAACAAATACCTATGAACCTTTTCCCAGCAAAATCATGGCACGCATATAAACTTCTTCCATTCTTGTTATGCGTCTATAGAGCTCTTAAATATTATGTGATGCAACTATTCATGCACAGTAGGGATACAATATCTCTACTAGTGCAATTTATACATAACACTATCCCTTCAACATAGATATAATGGAAATAAACCATGCATATAGATAACTTCATTTTCATCTATGAGAAACCATTCTTTAGAAATTTGAGCTATACAATTCAATTAATTCCTCATGCACAATTAACTATTCCATATAAACAAGTTAATAATTCATAAACAATAAATTGCACATTCCAAAGCACACAACATAATACTCATTTTTTATACGAACTGTTCAAACAATTAGCAGTGTGAGTGTAACATTCCACCCAGCTATAGGTCTCTCTCTAGCCTATATTACTTATGCAGAGAGATCACCCTCGAACTGGGATATGGTATCCATAAGAAAGGAGCTATACAGGCTCACTCAGATCCATAAACACAGTCATTCATGCTAATCCAGTATCGTACTAGATTTATCAAGCACACATGGAGTCAAACGAAGGTGAATGTTAAGCTAATGATTTCAGCCATAGAGCTATAGACATATCATTCAGTCAACTATCCCTTGCACCCATAATACCTACCACATCAAACACAAGGAAGTTCCATTTCACTATTGCACAAGACCTTGGGCGCCCCTTCTCTCTAGTGGTATTCAAGGTGGGTATGGAAAGGTTCGACCTGATAACCCTTAGATATTATCGCCTTCATTGGGTTTATCAAGACATTCTATTATGGACTCTCTCTAACTTATAATTTCTCTTTCTCTACAACTTCAAACCACACTAGGCTCACCTGTGCAACTCAATTCGTTGGCTCTACACCAATTACGAGCTCGATTGATCTTGTTGTTGTCAGATGGCACACATTGGTAATGTGATTTATGATGGGTATGTTATGATCTCTCCTACTTGCAGAGTTCCATTGGAATGCATCTGAATAATATGAGTGTGTTCTTTTATCAAATCCTTTTTTATTTCCTACACATAGATGATCAGACACAAATTCATGAGGAACTTGACTTTTGAGTGAAGTAAACTGAACTCATATCTTGTTGTACCCATCGTAGCACTCTTTTTCATGCTTCATTAACTCCCAAGTTGATTTCTCAGCTACCCTCTTACAACAAAATTCAAGAACAATTAAGGAAGCTTACTTGGGTAGTTATTTTCCATTTATGGCACAAGGGTCCTCAAAGTGACACTTGGAAACATTCAATTGGATCACGCAACCCCCATCACCTCTCAATAGTGGATACCATATCCCCTCATTCTTGTTGCTTCCATAAGAAAACTTGAACATTTTATTTGTATTATACATGTATTTACACATTTTTACATATTCAATCGATTACTAGCACATGGTCTATGAAATACATCATACTTCCCTATATGAACCGACCATTCACTAACAGAGCCTTGGCCTTGAGCTTCCACTAGGAATTATGCATTGCATGTATACAATTTTACATATTAGTCAATATACACAATAGGGGTCAAACTGAGGACTTTATAGTATACATATATGTATATATATTAGTATGCATTATTGACATAAACTCATACATGTCAAGGTAAAAATTTTCCTGTAACCTAAAAGTGGAGGAATATTGTGGTCATTAGCCTTGCTTCTGGTGAAAAATAAGTTGTTTCAAGTAATGCATCTCATGTAAATAGGTGGAAAATATATAAATACGTTGTTTTTAGTTACCCAACCCATTATTATTTCATTAGTATGGTATATAACAAATTTAATTGTTCATATGACTAGCATGCCACAAGTAATGTGGTCGGTGAATGTCCATAGGCACAACCAACCTCTTCATTTTGCAGAGATGGATGGCTGTTAAACGAAGGCTAAACATTAAACTAAGGACTAGATATTCATAGTTAAATTCATTTATGGTATAACCTAAACATTAAACAGCTTAATATAAATATAAAACAAACACTATTTACAAAAAAAAACCATATCCATTTAAATGAACCTTATTTAAATTTCAAAATGGCTTTAAGCATAACAATATATGACCACCATGAAATGAATCATGTACACTTGTTACACTTGATCCACTCAAGGAAGTCCAAAATCTTATATAATATCTCAATTCTTATCCACTTAATAAGTTTATGATGTATGAATTTTAAAATTAATTATAACTTTTTTAATAATATATTGATTATTTGTTGTAGGGTTCTTCCGGACAATCCGCAGTAGCCATTTTTTTGGTCGACGTTTCGATTCCGAATCTGGAAGTATGGAATTTAACCCAATTTTAAAAATTTTAATCTTTTATTAATTTCCCTAAACCTAGGACGAGTCGGCCAAATTAATTATAAACCACTCCAACCGGTATTTAATTCCAGAGCTGCAGCTTTACCTATTGACTACTTGTCTTGATGATGGTTCCAGATTCGGAATCGAAACGTCGACCAAAAAAATGGCTACTACGGATTGTCCGAAAGAACCCTACAACAATTTATCTTACCGTAGAAATCTACAAACTGAAATATTGATTATTATTTCTTTCAACTATCATGAAAATATGTGTTACACTTTTATGTTGAAAAAGGTAATGATGTTTTCTATTTATAAATAACATTCTTAATAAATTTGTTTAAATAAAGTAATATGTTTTATGACTATTTGTTAAGCAAGAGTATTGGTGATAATCAATTTAGAGAAATCTTTGAAATTTTATTTCCCTGAATTTTTAAGAAATCTATATTTAAGTATAAAAAATAAAGATATTTAATTTAGATATTTTATATAATATGAATTTATCTAGCTTTTAAACATATTTTTTTTTAATTCTATTCAAATTTCAAAACTTTTGGAATTTGAATTTTGTTAAAATTATGTATGATGTCTTTTATTTATGGGGATGATTGATGTAGTTTAAAAGTTAGTAAATGTAGATTCTTTTATAATCAAATTAATTTCTCTATGGTGTAAAAAGTCTAGTCTAAAAAAATTGATTCAAATAATCTTTAAATTTTATTATTTATTTTTGTATACATCTATTTAAAAAAACTATCAGTTTTTATTTATTTAAAAGATAGTGTTGAACATTTTGTTTCTAAAAGATATTTTTTTCATAATATTAGAGTCATAGTTTATCCTAGTTACATGGATAGACATTTTTATTGGTAGCAATGTATGGATAACTCATATATGATGAATGGATAACCAACAATTCATGGAAGATAACTAGAAGAATGTGAGATAAAAGAAAAAGAATATAAAAAATAATTGATAGTTGATAAATGGATAACATGAAGAATCCATTTGATCTGTATCCACTTGATCCATCCACAAACTATGTAGGTGTGTTAGTTTATATAATGTCAATACCTCCATTTTAATAACCATGTTAAAAAAAAATTAACTACTTATAATAAAGGATTCATGGTTAGTGAGAAAAAATACTTCAAGTAATACTAATTATATATAGACATTTAACTAGCTCTTAATCATTTAAAAATAAATTATAGTCATAATCCAAAAAAATACTTTATTTACAATCAATTAGTTTATCTTAATATCATACATCTAACTAAATGTTACTTATAATTATTATTTAATGTCATATTATGAATATATAAAATTGAAATGTTCAAAAATATATTTTAAAATTTTAAACATTCTTTTAATTAAAATTTTTAAATACTTTAAAAATATTTAAAAAAATTATCCTCTAACAAAATATGAGAAAAAATAAAGAAAATCTAAACCACATATAAAATAATAAAATGTAAATGTAATACTAAATCGAAATAAATTACAAAATTAAAAATTTAGTAATGGTAAAGCAAATTGTAATTATTACCATTTATTAAAAATTAAAAAATTTAATAATCATAACACCCCGTCATAATAATACTTTATTGGAAGTAGTTTTATAACCAATCTTATACTTCATGTACTTTATTTGAAGTCCAAAATTTTAATACTCATAAGACCAATCTTAATTTCTTTTTAATACGTTTAACTAGTCATAATATTTTCTTTGAAAATCTAATAGAATGGTTTTCATTCCACGTTATTTCAAAATGAAATTCCACGTTATCTCATTCAGTTCGTGTTGACTCATTGGCTTCGTGATGTTACATTCTCAGTTTTGTTGTCACTGCACCAAAAAATATCTTTTGCTTCCGTGGAGAGAAAAACCTAAGTAGAACCCAAAATATCTTTTGCTTCCGTGGAGAGAAAAACCTATGTAGAATGCAAAATTTAACTTCAAAATATCCACGTTTACAACATAACCTATGTAGAATAACCTATTTAAATTCGAGGTGGCATCCATGAATCCATGAGTCAAAACCTTGACCATGTTTACAGCTATCAGCCTTGACATTAAATGTCCATCAAAGAGCAGGAGATTAAAAAGCATTTCAAATCTTACCGGAGATTAAAAAGCATTTCAAACCTTGAGTAGCCATTACCGGAGATTACCGCACATTAAAAAGCATTTCAAATACGGAATAGCCGTTGTAAAATAATAGCAATCTTCATTTAATAAAAAAGCATTTCAAATACAAAGTAGCCATTATAGGAGATTAAAAAGCATTTCAAATACAAAGTAGCCATTACAGGAGATTAAAAAGCATTTCGAATACAGGGTAGCAGTTGAAGAGAAAAGGCATTTCAAAACGTGAGTAGTCGGTGTATGGTAACGGCATAGTTGATGCAAAAAGGTAGCCGTTGTATAATAACAGCAATATTGATTTAAGAAAAGGCATTTCAAAACCTGAGTAGTCGGTGTATGGTAACGGCATAGTTGATGCAAAAAGGCAATGTGAATTTAGAATGCTTTTATAATTGAATGGGATCGGACGGTTCTTGGCCTTGAGATCATCTCATGTCGGTGGCCTTGTTATTTCTTGAAAATGTTAATCATCTCATGTCGGCAGCCTTGTTATTTCATGAATGGTCGGAAGGAGGCCGAGATAGAGCCTGATGTTCAAGAATTAGTTGATCTGCTGCTTCACATGGCTGAGACCGACACGATTATGGCATGGCAAACAATGAAGGCTCTTGTGCTTGTATGTCGACAGGCCGTCTCCCATTCTATATTATTTTTAGCATATTCTTAAGCTTCAGACAATTACCGCTTTGCATTAATTGGTTTTGTATATGTGCAGGACAGGAAGGGGAGGATGCCCATGGTCTTCCATGGCTATTGCTTGCAGTGGCTTTGTTGCAAAAGAGCTTGCAGTGGCTTAGTTGTTGCAAATTTTTTATTGCAGAGTTGATTGTGATCCGTCCCAGCTGGATATAAAAGAAGCGAGTGGAGTGACGATTCCCAGGCAAGTTCGGCTCTATGGTTATCAACGTTTGGCATTACAAAGCCCGTGATTCACTACCTGTTTCACTGTTTTTTTGCATTGGGTTTCTCATTACAAAGCCCATGATTCTATTCCGTGCATTTCTAATTTTGTAAATCTAATTATGTTTTGATCATCGTTATAAACATCAATCAATGTTTTGATCATCGTTATAAACATCAACCAATTTGATATTCTCCACATTTGTTGTGTGAGTGCAGTGGTTACTTGTTATTGTTATCTGTTATTATAATCCTTAAAAACCCATGTTATTTTTATTGAATTTCAGATCCCATGTTATTTTTATTGGATTTCAGAGATCCGTTGTTTGCTTTATTCATTTTGTGTAGTAATTAATGGGTATTAATACAATATGTATGCAAACGCACTTAAAAACCCATGTTATTTTTATTGAATTTCAGATCCCATGTTATTTTTATTGGATTTCAGAGATCCGTGTTTGCTTTGTTCATTTTGTGTAGTAATTAATGGGTATTAATCCAATATGTATGCAAACGCACTTAAAAACCCATGTTATTTTATTGGATTTCAGAGATTTGTTGTTTGCTTTGTTGATTTTGTGCAGTAATTAATGGGTATTAATCCAATATGTATGCAAACGCCTCTGCAATATGGAAGACATTCTGATTCTATTCATGGAAACATCTGCTCTGTGGTGAGGTAGTAACTATGCACACATTTTATGTATAGCAATTGTTTGGTGGTATACTAATTTAGTTTTAATTTAATTTTGAATAGATAATTCCGGCATTTTTAGGATTATCTCTATTTGTTTATGTTTTGTTTTTCTTGATATTTATCATAGGGTTTATCTTATCAGTATCTTAGGGTTTATAGTTACAGTAATTTTTATCTTAGGGTTTATCTTATTAGTAATCTTAGGGTTTATCACATGGAAAACAATGAAGGCTCTCTCCCATTTTATATAATTTTTACCTTAAACTTCAGTCAATTGCCACTTTGCATTAATTGGTTTTGTATATGTGCAGGACAGGAAGGAGAGGATGCAAGTGGGCGTCCATGGCTATTGCTTGCAGTTCTTTTCTTGCAAAGAGCTTGCAGTGGTCCGTCCCAGCTCGATATAAAAGAAGCGTGTGGGGTGACGATTAGTTTTGTATATGTGCAGGACAGGAAGGAGAGGATGCCCATGGTCTTCCATGGCTATTTCTTGCAGTGGCTTTGTTGCAAAGAGCTTGCAATGGCTTAGTTGTTGCAAACTTTTTATTGGAGAGTTGATTGTGATCCGTCCCACCTGGATATAAGAGAAGCCTGTGGAGTGACGATTCCAAGGCAAGTTCGGCTCTGTGGTCATCAACGTTCCAGGGTCATCTTTCATCGTTTATTTGCATTGGGTTTTGCATTACAAAGCCCATGATTCACTACCTGTTTCACTATTTATTTGCATTGGCTTTTGCATCACAAAGCCCATGATTCTCTTCCATGCATTTTTTATTTTGTGAATCTAATTATGTCTTGATCATAGTTATAAACACCAATCAATATGAGATTCTCCACATTTGTTGTTTGCGTAATGTGCGTGCAGTGGTTACTTGTTATTGTTATCTATTGTTATATTTCTTGAAAGCCCATGTTATTTTTATTGGATTTCAGATCTGTTGTTTGCTTTGTTGATTTTGTGCAATAATTAATGGGTATTAATCCAATATCTGCAATATGGATCACATTGTGATTTTATTCTAGGCATCCGTTGCCATCTGCTTTGTGGTGAGGTAGTAACTATGCACACATTTTATGTATAGCAATTGTTTGGTGGTATAGTATTTTAGTTTTAATTTTATTTTGAATAGCTAATTTCATAGTATTTAGGATTATCTCTATTTTTTCATGTTTTTTATTTTCTTGAGATTTACTAATACTATCAGTAATCTTAAGGTTTATTTTATTGTGTGTTATTCTATACAGTGTGTTGTGTTCAATTCTGATTGTGGGAAGGGCCATAGTGTGTTGGGTAAAGCAAAGGAGATGGGAAAGATTGTGAAGATACCAAAGAGGGATTCCGATGAGAGCTGCAAGCTCTAAATTGAAGAAAGCAAGGAGAGACTCAAAGGAAATCTACAGCAGGCAGACACTGGTGAGTCTCCTTAGCCACATAGCAATTGATTAAATTGTGATTAATTGATAAATCACTTAAAAAAATTAGTTGTTAAATATATATATATATTTGTTTTTAATAGATTTGTAAGTGTAGAATTTCTTTTTTTTTGTTTTTAATAGATTTGTAACTTTGAGAAAAATTTTAATGAAAACTTATAAATGGATTCATGTACTGGATTATTTATAATTATTTTCTTCCACTTCAAACCTATCTTTTCTGCTTCATAAATTTTGACATATAATTTAATACTTCAATTTTCCCTACTAAATAATCCAAAATTCAAATTCAAATTATGTTTTCCCTACTAAATAATCCAAAATTCAAATTCAAATTATGTTAACTAAATAGTATAGTATTTTAATTTTTCCATAATAACTTTATCGATGAAAAATTCAAATTATGTTAACTAAATAGTATAGTATTTTAATTTTCGGATAATAACTTTATCAATGAATAACATGGTATTGCAGGATTTTATTTTAACTTAATGGGTATTAATCCAATATGTATGCAAACGCGTATGCAATATGGATGACATTGTGATTCTATTCTGCTCTGTGGTATGGTAATTTAGTTTTAATTGTGGTGGTATGGTAATTTAGTTTTAATTCTATTTTGAATAGATAATTTCATTGTTTTTAGGATTATCTCTATTCGTTCATTTATTTTTTATTTTTTGAGTTTTCCTAATCGTATCAATAATCTTAAGGTTTATCTTATCACTAATCTTAGGGTTTATCTTATCGTACTTAGAGTAATTTTAGGCCTCCTGAATAGCTTTCTGTATAATGACATGTTGCATTCGAGGAAAGGGTCGATGTTTGTTACAATGTTTAATCCATTGCGCTCATAATCATGGCAGTCATGATCAACATAATTCTATTTGAAGCATTTTGCCAAAATAAGAGAATGATGGCTTCTCCTTAGCAGCGGATCACTGATTTGCATGCAATCGCTTCATCACTCTTGCAGGAACAAAAGAGGGATTGTTAAAGTCTCTTCTCCAATGCATCGAGCTATATGCTCTTAGTTGGTTCTATTTATTTTATTTTATTTTTTAACCGCAAAACATGTTATAAGCTAACAAAAATTTATTTGCACCTGTATCTTGTTACTTCCATTAAACCAAATTTAAAGGAATTACACCCATTAAGTAGTCTACTGTGCAACACGTTTCCTCCAAACTTTCTCAAGCATATAAAATCATTTTTTTTTCACGAATGGAAACAACATAAAAAATGATTTTTGGAGTTACTTTTATATCCATAACGACAAAATTCAGTTTTGCAAAAACGTGATCCATTTGTTACCGAACCAAATTAATGATCCGGCACATTGATTACGTGCACACCACTGCTTCCTTTGTAGTTTCTTTCTCTGTGTGTTCTTGTTTAAGCTCCAAGCTCCTTGACCAAATTATGGCATAACTGTGGATGGAGTTTCCATCATTTCTCCTCCCAATTCCAACTTAGTTTACAATGGGTGCGGAAATTCTGCAATTGCGTCTCCCTTATGAGATTTTATTTCTTCAATCGAAGAGTATGGTCATCTTATCGGGGCTTGCTACTAGTTTCTATGGCTCTTCTGCAATAAACGTACGTTTTTCTTCTGACACTTTGAAACACAATGGTTATAACATTGTAAGGTTGGTCGATGTTTTAATTATTGTTTGTAATGCCCATAAAATTGTTTGTTTGTGTTATTATATGCAGTGTGCTGGGTTCGATTCTGATTGCAGGAAAGCAAAGGAGATGGGAAAAATGACGATAATCGCCCTGAGGAAAAGGAACTAGCAACCTCTAAATTTTGAAGAAAGCAAGGAGAAACTCCCATGAAATCTACAGCGGCCATACACTGGTGAGTGTTCCGATAAATCACTAAAAGAATTTAGTTGTTATATATATATTGTTTTTAATAGATTTGTAAGCGTAGAAATTTTTCAATGAAAGCTTATAGATAGATTCATGTACAGGAAAATTGTTGTCTGATTTCTAATGTTTATGTTTATTTATTATTATTTCTTCGACTTCAAACCTCCCTTTTCTGCTTCAATGGCTAAGTGGCTAAACATTTGGCAATAAATTTTAACATATAATTTATATAGTTGAGTTAGAATACTTGAATTTTCCTTACTAAATAGTATACATTTAAATTATGTTAACTAAATAGTATATTATTTTAATTTTTCTAATAACTTTATCAATGAATAACATGGTATTATTGCTGGATTTTATTTTTATGTTAATTGAATAGTATATTATTTTAATTTTTCTATAATAACTTTATAGATGAATAACATGGTATTGCGGGATTTTATTTTAAATTAATCGATTAAGACTCACGACTGCTTGAATCCATAACATAGTTTCAATCATTATAAAGTGATTAGGTATTTTGGTCAAGACTCATGGGCTTGAACCCATAACTTCCATCTTGACAGGGTGATAGTCTAACCCATTCCCATTATCTTAAAAGACTGTCAAAACGTCCTAATTAGTGGACTTATCTATAGTTTCTGGCTAAACGTCCAAGGTGTAGTAACATCCATCTTACCAGGGTGGTAGTAAAACGCCTACATGAACCCATAACTTCCATACGGTGGGTTCAAAAATATATTAAAAGACTGTCAAAACGTCCACGCTATGGGTTCTGGCTAAATCCAAATTATTGGATCAGGACTTACAGGACTTGAACCCATAACTCGTCTTGAAAGGGTGGTAGTGTAACCAATTCTATTAAAAGGCTTCTAAAACATTCACATGGTGAGTTCAGAATTTGAGTAAAATATAGTTTCCGCTAAATCTAAAATATAGTATTTTGTTATAATAATATTAGTGTATGTTTTCGCTGAGACATCTTTACACGCAACTCTAAAGGAAATGACATTATTCAATTTAAACGATCCAGTCTATCTACCAATATAGTAATTGCCAAACCATATATAATCTTATAGACATCTTAGCTACCAGATTGATTGACAGATTGAGTTGGCCCAGATTTTAATCCAAAATGAATTGATTGATTAACGTTACACTTCATTCCATTTTACCTAGTATTTATGGATTTGAAACTATTTTATTATCTTGAAGTATGATTTTCTTTGGATTTGATATTATTTTATTATCTTCAACTATAGATTTATTTGAATTTGAAATTATTTTATAATATTAAAGTAAATATTTCTACTGCAAACTTAGAAGAATCTTATTTTTAATCTATTTTTATAATATTATTTAAATTTTTCTGGTTTATTATTTTTATTAGTGGTGAATTTTGTTTACTTAAAGTTTTTAATTTAATATAAATTTTGTATTTTTTTTAATTTAAAAGTTTGGAGTTGAAATAGTTTAGACAAGCCATTAATGATTTAGAGTTTTTTTTGCTTATAGGTTTTGAAATAGTTTAGAGTTTTGTTTTATAAATTGTTATTTTATTTACTTGTAATGATGATACATTGTTTTTAAATTTTCTTTTTCTAGGTTAATGATATCTTTCTTTTACATATATAAATTTAATTGGAGTGAGTAAGATTTTAGAAAATATTTGTTTTTAGGAATATTAAATTGTATACATTCTTTTATACTATTTTCATTAGTATGTTGACCATAGAGTTACTATTTGAAGTCATGTGTAGAGTGTTTGCAAAGGACCATTTTGGGAAATTGCCTGGAAACAATTTTCTAACTCGGTATCTTGACACATGTGCCTTTGTTGTAACTGGAAATTGGGACGCCATTGCGCTAGTAATAGGTGGAGGGAGGTAACTCCCAGAGAAGCCCTCCCAATACGCCCCAAGTTGGGTGGTCGACCATGTATACACAAGGTTTTTAAAGTGCTCTAACGAGGGACCCCCCTTTGTTGACACTCTATTCATGCAGCCTAGGAGTTACGATATCTTTCCTTGATAATTTATAACTTTAGCCCCTATCACACCTTACTCCCCTAAAACCTATTTACTTCAACCAGTATATCATCCAACCCATTTAACTTATAACTACTGAATTTTACAACATAACACTTGTAAATTCTAAAATTTTAACATTTAGAAGGCCCAAATCCTTGTAAATTTCTATAACACCAAAATCAAATTCATCTTAACAAATTTAAAAAATGTAATACTAACACCTAAACTTTCTTCTCGTCAACTCCTATATCCCATAAAACCCCTAATGCTATAAATATTAACTCCTAAATATTCACCCACATAAGGTGTGTAACCCTTAAGCTTTAACCTTGTGCACCTTTAACCTATAAACTCTATTACATATCACCCCCAAATGTTATAAGTATTCTAAGACTAAAGTTATAACCCATTAGAAATTAACCTTTATAACCATAACAACTAAGTCATAAAACCATTAACACTTCAAATCATAAATTTGAAACCCTTAAAAGTTAACCCCTATAACCCTAACAACTAAATAATCAAGATATTAATGCTTAAGCCCAAATCTCTCTCTCTCTCTCAACCATTAACCCCCAATCTATATTTTTCTATTTCTCTCTCTCTAAACCCATAACCCCCAATATCTCTCTCTCTCTAAACCCCTAACCCCCAATCTCTCTCTCTCTCTAAAACCCATAACATAATCTCTCCCCCTCTCTCTTTCTTAACACCTAATCCATCCCTCTCTCCAAACCCCTAATCCTCTCTCTCTCTCTCTCTCTCTCTCTCTCTCTCAAAACCCATAACCTCCAATCTCTCTCTCTCTCTCTCTAATTCATTAACCCCCATTTTATTTCTGTCTAAATCTGTAACCCCAAATATCTCTCTATATTTCTCTCTTTGAACATAACCTCCAACCTCTCTCTCTCTCTCTCTCTCTCTCTCAACTCCTATCCCTCATTCTCTATAATTTTATTTCTAATTCTCTCTAAATTCCTAACCCCAAACACACACTCTCTCTCTCTAAACCCATAACCTACATGTTGTTTCCCCATCTCTCTCTCCAAAACTCTAACCCTTCAATTTCTCTTTCTATTTCTCCCTCTATCAAAATCCCTAACTCTTAATATATATATGTATATCCATAACTTCCAATATCACCTCTCTCTCTCTCTCTCTCTCTCTCTCTAAACCACTAACCCCTAATATCTCTCTCTATGCCTTTAAACAATTGCATCCCAATATCTCTCCCTCATTCTCACTCTCTAAACCCCTAACCCAATTTCTCTCACTCTCTCTCTCTCTCAAAACCTATAACCACCCATCTCTCTTCCACTCTCTCTCTCTCATTTTCTCTCTATCTAAACCCTAAGCCCCTCCCTCTATGTCTCTCTTCCTCCCTCTCTCTTTCTCCTTCTTAAACCCAAACC
>LPNX011094946.1:1017753-1041002 GCA_001517045.1 Pseudotsuga menziesii | reverse complement strand
CTTTGTGGCCCATTTAGGAATCTTCCGTGATGGTCCTGGTTGATCAACTGGTGGTGCTTCATCATTGATTGAGAGTCTTTCAATTCTCTCAATCACATCATACAGTTGAATCTCTTGATCAGGTGAAGTAGTAGGAACTTCTTCATGCGAGGGAGTTGGTGCTTCATATCGAAATTCCAAAGGTTGATCCAAAATAGGAATCCCCCCTTCAAGGTTTGGAATTTCATATTCATTTTCAGAATATTTCTTTGGATGAGGATAACTTTCCAAATGGTCAAGCTGTCTCTCATTGGACTGGTCATCTTTATTAGTCTCAAGAAAAATGACATCTATGGAAATAACAAATTTCTTGTTTACCTCATCATACAAACGGTATGCCTTGGAGTATTCTTCGTACCCCAGGAAAATGCAATTTCTGCTTCGAGCTCCAAGCTTGTTTCTTTGCTCCTTTGGAATCAAGGCATAACAAGTGGAACCAAAAACTCTGAGATGCCTGATTGAAGGGAGATGGCCAAAACACATTTCATGTGGAGTCTTGTTATCAAGCGCATTTGAGGGACTTCTGTTTCTCAAATAGGCTGCACATTTTACTGCATCACCCCAAAACATTAGTTTTACATTCATGAAAAACATCATTGAGCGAACCATGTTCATTATGGTTCTGTTCATTCTTTCTGCTACACCGTTTTGTTGAGGATTGTAGGGAACGGTAGTCTGATGTGCAATTCCATGTTGGCAAAGATAATATTCAAAAGCATTTGAAGTGTATTCTTTCCCATTATCAGTACGAAGTGTACCAATTTTTTATTGTGCTTGTTTTTCTATCAATGCATGAAAGTCTTTGAATGTTTGAAATGCTTCTGATTTTGTCTTTAAACAGTAAATCCAGCACATTCTTGAGTAGTCATCAACAAATGTCATAAAATACTTATTCCCATTTGCAGAAGGAGTTGGCATTGGGCCACATAAATCAGAATGCACTAATTCTAATTTCCTACTTGCTCTGAAATTAGATTCATGGAATGGCAGCTTACTATGTTTCCCTAATATACATGCATCAAATTTGTTCTTCTCTTTGGGAATGGTGCGCAAACCAAATACACCATTCTTTCTCAACAAATGAATACTTTTATAATTCAGATGACCAAATCTTGAATGCCACAATGAACTAGATGACAAATTACCTTCTCCATGTTGAGAGAGGTAGGAATAGTTCTGAACTCTTGCAGATGAACCCTTTAGCTTTAGCAGCTTCCCATCTTCGTATCCAGTCATGATGACTTGGTTGTCAGAGGACTTTCTTATTTCTACGATTCCATCAAACAAGTGGATGGAATGGCCTCGCTGTCGAATCTCCACCAAGGACAGCAGGATTCTCTGCAACTATGGAAGATAAAGAACATTCTTCAACAAGAAATCAGGGAATCTAGGCATCTTCAGTCGAATGGTGCCCATTCCCTTTGGTTTAAGACTTGACTTATCTGCAAAGTAAACTATGCCATCTATTGTTTCATTAAGTTCTTCAAAACAATCTTTTCTAAATGTCATGTGTGATGTTGCACCAGTATCAAGCAGCCAACAATCTTTGTAAGATGAAAGTGAAGTCATTTCATTAATTCCAAGATTACAATGTGCAACAATACAATGAGCAGAATCAAAAGATTTATTAGCATCTTGATTTTTATTATCATCTTTCCTCTGGTTATGCTTGTCTTTGATGGAGTCCCACGAAGCCCAACACTGATCTGATGTGTGCCCAGTCTTTCCACAATGCTTGCACTGCAAATTTGATCTTTTGCTGAAGTTGTTTCTGCCCCCTCTGCCTCTGAAGTTTCTTCTTCCTCTGCCTCTCTTGCTGCTTTCTCCTTTGGGATGATCTTTGTTGTGGTTCTTTGCTTTTTGAGCAAAGCAAAGTGATTCTCCAGATGCTATAGAATGCATCTTTTGCAATTGTTAGTGTAATTTACAATAATGAACTTAATATGAGAAGGAGAATGAGATAATAGGAAAAAGAATAACCTTGCAGGTCTACAGTCTCTGCCAAGGTGATTTACAATAAGTTCATTTACAGAGAAAATATGCTGTCAATAAGTTCATAAGCAAATAATTCACCACTGGTGATGGTGAGGGAGAGGCACAGCTCTCAAATAAATACAAGATTAGAATGCTTTCAACACATCTCCATGTAATTTACGTTAGAGTGTTGTTTACATGGACAATTCAAATCTTCTTATAAAAAATTACAATAACACCTCAATACATTATCTTGTAACAGACAAGTAGCAGCACCCAGAGAAATGAGTTCTCAACACCTCTTGTAGTTACACACTCTACTCGGAGTCTTCAGTTTGGTCTTCAGTAGCAATGGTCTTCACATTAAGAGGACACAGCTCATAGCTCCATACGAATGGATACTGGACTTCACGCAGAAAACTAGAAATTATGAACATACACAGCAACTATGCTCATATAAAGCAGGCAGATGAATGAGCAGGAGTCTTTAATATATATCAGTCACAGCAATGGTCTTCAAACAGTCTCCATGCAAATGTATGAGAGCGTGGTTATATATTAGGGTTAGGTATAGCGGTATTTAATATTAACAGATCTCTAGATTCTGGTGCGTACATATACTCCTTCACGCAGTTTTTTTGCAACTATAAACAGAGCAATATGCTTGCATGCATGTGACGATCAAAAGTATAGCTGCAGCTACCAGAGAGAGAAATTTCCACGAACCAAATATATAATTATTAGCAAACTCTACTGCAACAACTTTCCAGATAATATCGATTTAAATCTTCTATAGCTTTGTCTATATATCCAGCATTTGTTTGACGAACGCACTTACCCAAGCCGTTCCATAGGCTGGCAACCTTTCCATTCCATAGGAGGTAAAGCGTGGATGTCTTCAGCTATACGTTCTCCACCAGTAGTCTGAAAATGGAAAACAAGCTCAATCTTCAATGCAGCTGCAGTACTCCATGCAGCTCCTTGAATTCACAGCAATACTCCACGTAGCTCTTCAACCCAGGCTTCACGCAGTCAAAGATGGTGTGAATCTTCAGTGATGTCTCATCTCACTCCACGACTCCTCCAACGCTGGTATTGCCGATAACGTCAATCCTCCCATCGTTCTCCAACCGGTCATCAAGGAGGGAAGCTCACCTCCAGGCCACAGGAATTAGGTCAAAAAAAATTAGGGTTTATGCGTTTACCTCCACGCTGTATTCTAAAGGCGTGGATCTTCACGCAGCATATATACTCATCGCAGCAACAATACACAACAGGTTTCACATATACCATGTGGATTTTTCCATTCTCAAGGATAAAACACACGGCTTGTAGATGCTTGCACAACTCAACGTATATCTCAACTTAGACTCGTAGCAATTTAATAATACACATACAAAAGCGCTCATGGGATTAGGGTTTCACAAAACCATTACAGAGCGAATAACAACCATTTTCCAAATTTTCTTTCATCAAAATTGGTAAAACAAGAAATCTTCCAGTCCCACAAAAGCAAAACTATTACAGAGTCCATAACGATAGCATAAAAAGAGTTAAAGAGCCATGTACATAGAGGAACATTCATGACCTTCAGTGAACGTAGTCGGAGCCACCAGAAGAAGAAGACACAGCGTCGCCACTATCACTATGAATTTCATCTTCCGATGCTTCTTGTTTCATGAGTGATGAGGGCACAATAATGCAAAGAAACGTCTATGAAATGATGAGACTAGGCATACTTAACCGAACTGAGAGCATGAAGGCAAAATTCCAGTGCGAGGGCTGAGTAGCAACTGTAATGCAAACAATGAATGTATGTAGGTTAGCAGGAGAAACACATGCGACTGGCAAACTGACGGAGCAAGCAGTCTAGCAATGGAGTGGCAAGCAAAATGCCAGGACTGAAATGCAGCCAGGAGTTATGGTAGGCAGCCAAGCTCTGATACCACTGATAGGTATTATAACTCCCGATTCATTTTTATTCATGGCTAATGCATACATTTATATATTACATGTGGTGGTTGAGCTTCATCAACCTTTTCAACTTCCTATGTAACTATTCAGCTTCCTACATAACTATTTATTTATTTATTTATAATATATAAAATCGACGGATTATATTCTAACACACCGCGACTTGCGTATATGTTCCTTGCATGTGACCCTTCTTGTTGTGATTAACTAATTCTCAGTGAATCTTTACTCATAACATCATTCATCATTCATTTTTTTCACTACGCGACTTTTCAGACATGGTGCCACACCTGGATATCCCGATAAGGCTTTAGCAGGATTCCATTGACCAACTTTGGGAGCAATGTCTCATCTAACTTTTGTAACAGCACTGCACCTTCGTTGGTGATGAAATGAATTACATAAGGTCCTAACCAATGCATTTGTAACTTACCTGGATGCTTCGCGAACTTGCTTTCATAGAGTAGCACCATATTTCTTTGCTGGAAGTACTTCACTTTCATGTGGCAGTCGTGCTATGCCTTCTTTCGATCATTTTCGACTTGCTGGTGAAAACCTATGATGAACCGATCCTCTTCAATTTGTGACATTTGCATCAATCGTTAGGCCAATCACTCCTTCATCACTTATGCATGGCGTTGCTTCTATGCATAGGCTGGGAACAATGTAATCCATCGATATAATCGCTTCTTGTCCATAGACCATATGGAATGGTGTTTGCCATGTCAATTTTTTGCATGTAGTTCTATATGCCCATAATATTGCAGAAATTTTCAAATCCCAGTCATCGCGGTTTGCATTGCATACCTTTGTTAGCGCATGTTCAAATACCTTGTTGAATGCTTCGATAGTTCCATTCACTTATGGGTAATATGGGTTACTCTTCTTGTGCTGAATCTTGAATTCCTTCATCATTGTGCTAATGGTGCTATTGATTAAGTGACTCCCTTGGTCGCTCATCAATATCTTGGGACAACCAAACCGAGTAACAAGATTATCAAATAGGAACCTCGCTACAGTACAATCTGTCACTGTTGCTACTTCCGCCCATCGAGTCAAATAGTTTGTCGCAGTGATAATGTATCGTGCACCCATCTTTTTTCTTGGAGGATTAATGGGTACCACAAAATCCAATGCCCACTTATCAAATGGTTGCAGCATTACTTGAGGTATTGATGGCATCTCATCACGTCTCGGTGGCTTCCTAGTCCTCTAATAGATGTCACAACTTTTAGCATAGTCTGCGGCATCATTCTACATCGTCGGCCACCATAATATGGCTTGAAGTATCTTCTTAGTAGTTGCTCGACCTCTATAATGTCCTCTTGTAACTCAATCATGCGCCTCAACCAATATTCTCTCATGCTCGTGTGGTAGGACATATTGGCGTAAAATTTCATCTGGTCCCATCTTGTAGAGGTGGCCCATATTCAACTAAAATTCGTAACCCAGACAACTAGTTTCTTTTTCTGTTTCGTCATGTACTTTTCTGGTGCTTTTCTTGTTGATAAGAACTGGATAATCTGTTCATAATGGTCATCTAACATTCCTACCTTAAATAACTGCGCATCGGGTAAGCCATCCTCGATGTTGCTTAGTTCTTTTCCTATCTTGATCCTTGACAAATGGTAGGTTCTGGCATTCAATCAACCTATCTTCACAATGATCTTGAAATCGAATTCTTGGAAGAGCAGCAACCATCAACAGATATTCCCCCCCAAAACAGGCTTGTTGACCAGGTATTTCAATGTTGAATGATCAATAAACATATTGAATTGTCCTCCCAAACAAATAATGGCGAAATTTTTGTAGTGCATATACCATCGCCAGTCTTTCTCGATCTGTCATTGTGTAGTTCCTTTCCGCAAATGAAAACTTCTGGCTTGCGAAAGCGATTAGGTGGTTAATCGCTCCTTCACCCAACTATGCCAAGATTACCCCTAATGTGACTAATGATGCATCGACATGGACATGAAATTCCTTCTTCCAATCCAGAAAGAATAATATTGGCTTTGTGACCATCTTCTTTTTTAAACTGTCAATACTTCCTTGAAACTCATGGATCCATTCAAAATTTGCATCTTTCTTCAACAACTTCTCCATTGGTGTTGCAATCGCTACGTATCCCCTTATGAACTTTTGATAATACCCTGTATGGCCCAACATCGGGATGAGTTATTTCACCGTCATTGGTGGGGGAAGATTAAGAATGATCAGATCTTAGCGGGATCCACCAACATTCCTTCCTTACAAAGGATGTTCCCTAACAAAATTCCAAATGACACACAAAATATACACTTCTGTAGATTTAGTGATATCTGATGTTGTCGACATATCTCCAACATCAGTCGCAGGTTCGCAATGTGGTCTTTCACCAACCCATAGACAATCCAATCGTCCATATACACCACCAAATTTTTTTGAATGAAATATTTAAACTTAGTGACTACTATCCTTGAGAAGATCGCAGGTGCATTCTTGATGCCCTTTCACAAAAGTAGTCTTGTGTAGATCTTCATTCATAATATTTATCTGATGGTAGCCCAAAAAGCCATCTGTGAACGAGTAGACCTCTTGTCCATCGACTCCTTCCAGTACTTCATCAATAAATGGCATTGGGAATGGATCATGGAAACATGCTGTTAGGATTATAATCCTCCCTTGTCCAATTTGGTAAATTATGTCCAAATCAGGAGTATGTCTAACTCTAGAGTCCTTTCAGTCTATTTTTAGTCACTAGCACCATTAGGTCCACTTGGCCTAACTCGGGCACATGTATCAGTTACTAAAGTCTGGGGAACATGAATTGAGGCCAATTGCCACTGATTGCACTTACATGCATCAGTTTATGGGCCTCCTAGATCAATCCCTAGAAATTAGGAGCCATTGGGAGTGCCGATACTAACCTCCATCAGTTGAGTTCATTTGGTGACTAGTCAAGCTCAATTAGGAGTCAGTCACATTCAGTTATAGTCGCTTACATTCAGTTCTACTTAGTTAGCTCTAGGATTACATGGTTGCATGCAGGTGAGGCGCATTTACTCGCCTACCTCAGTCAATTAGAATGGTCAATATTGAATTAGACACTTGAGTTTGAATTTTGAACTCCGATGCACTCCGATAATGATTTAGACAAGGTCAGTTAACCATTCAGTCAAGTACAGTCCAATCAATTTGAATTTCCTCACATGGATTCGAATTGCATGAGGCTATTTAGCCATTGTGCTTCTTTGTAATTAATTATCTAATTACTTTTGATTAATGAAAGCATTCATAGTTGCAAGCCATTTTTGCACTGTTTCATTCTTCAATTGCTGAGTAAATTGTATGGTCTATCTTGTGAGTTGTGTGTTGGTCCACAATTCGATGTGCTCAATTTAATACGGTATCAGAGCCTTGGTAGGACAAGGAACTTATCCTACTATAGATCCATACTTGGATGCAAAAAAAAAATTGAGCAAATTTGCTCCTTCTAGTACTTCACTAAAAGTGAATAATTTACCACTTAATATCCCAAGTAAAGGAATTGTTGATCAATTTTTCTTGATCAACTATGCTGGGTGTGATGAAAATTCCAAAAGTGCAGACTATCGACCTTATTTTTTCGATTTGATTGTGTGATTTACAGGCTTATCAGTCTTCTTCACTGCATTAACTACAAGCAGCTCAGTCTCCTTCACTGCATTCACTATAGCAGCTCAGTCTCTTTCATTGCATGCCAATGGCCCCTCCAATGGAGCTTCTCACTCCTTTCAACTACCACCAGTGGAAGGAGGACATGGAGATGCAGCTACACTCCAAAAGACACTTCAGACTCACAATGGAGATAGAGGTAGAGACAATTCATTATGTTAACAAATAAAAGTACTAGAATATGCTTGATGAATCATACGGATGCTTGTGCCTCTCAATCTCTCAAGATCTTCTCTTCAAGATCAATGGATTGAAGACTCCCAAGCAGGTTTGGGATAAGATTGCTTCCTTATTTAACAAGACGGATGACCTGAGGATCTATCACCTAGAGAATGAGCTGATTTATCTACATCCAACCAATTTCAAAACACTAAATGACTTCTTCACCAAATTCAAGCATCTAGTGTTCCAGTTGAAGCTGTGAAAGGTTGAGAAGGAGGATGATCAACACATCCTTGCCATTCTCTCAAAACTTGGTGCAGACTATTCAGTATTTGAATCAACATTTCATTCAGTGAAGCTAACTACTCCAAATTGGAAGATGCCTAATCTTAACTCCTTCATTGAATCTCTCACTCAAGAGCATGACAAGTTGATCCAAATGGGGATCATTCGATCTTCCAGAGATCAAGAACTAGTTGCAGGAGGACCTAAGGTAGTGAATGATAAAGGGAAGAAAAAGGTTGAGTCTCTTGTGGAGAAAGAGCAGTCAAACGAGCCTTCGGGTTCAAAGAGAAGCAGGAAGAATGGCAAAGGAAAGACCCTTTGTTCTTACTGTGGAAGGGGTTTTCATCCAGAAATCACATGTATGAGAAGAACAATTGATGAGATGACTCTTCTTCTGAAGAAACATAACCGTTACTATACCTTCCAGTGCAAGGAAGGCTGACCATAGAGAAGTAACTGAAGAACATGAAGAGACATGTCATGCACTGAAGCTTAGTTGTTCAACAACACATGCCTTCCTCATGATTCTAGAGCTTCCAATAATTTGGTTGCATCCAGAGAATCATTCTCTTCCTTGTAGTATTTTGATGGTCCTAGTATTCAGATGGGTAATAACAATCAAATTTGAGCCAAAGGGAAGGGGTCTATCAAGCTTGAGCATAGAAAGTTCAAAGATGTGCTTTATGTGCTCTCCTTAGCTGCAAATCTGTTATCTGTATGCCAGATGACTCACACCGACTCTCCAAAGCGAGTGATGTTTGGTCTTGACTCGGTGGAGATGACAGATATCTCTACCAGGAACATCATAGAGAAGGGTGCTGCAAATCATGCCTCCAAGGCATATGAGTTCTCACACTTCATGCCATTTTCAGAACAAATACACTCTCAACAACCACTTGCAAGAGAATGTATAAACATTCCATCTACTTCTTTTGCAGTTTCCACTTGTATTACAGAACCAACTTTATCAGTTTATGAGATTGAGATTGAGGGTGATTCAGATCCAGATCCAGTCCCTACTCCCAAGCGGGAAGCTAGGAAGATGACTAGAAATCCATCTGACACTCAGAAGGAAAAGACCCTTGTGCTATGTCATGCAATCTCACCTCCTTTAGAGAGATGCAAGAGTCTCCCTGTGAGATGCTACATGGAAAGGGTTGATCAATCACATTGCATTCAGAAGAATAGAGTGGATGATACACCTCTTCATCTAGAAAGAGGCAAAGGTTACATTCCTCCTTCCTTCCATCATCATTTTGGGATAAGATGGAGAAGTCTACATTCCAGGCCCCATGATACCTGTGCACAGAACATCATGCATGCTGCTTCGCTACATCACAAAGATTGCGACAACATATTTTCAAGTTTTTCAAATTTGAATCCTGATTCTACCTGCTTAGTTAAAGGGGGAGATTTTTTCCCATGTGTTTTTTTCCCCAGATCCTTGTATTACGTAGTTACTTTACTTGTTGTAATGGGTGACCTATGGTATTAGTTACCAGGGGCCACAAATTGTCCAAGTTAGTATTCAGGGTGGGTGTTAGGATTATAATCCTCCCTTGTCCAATTTGGTCAATTATGTCTAAATCAGGAGTATCTCTAAATCTAGAGTCCTTTCAGTTTATTTTTAGTCAGTAGCACCATTGGGTCCACTTGGCCTAATTGGGGCACATATACCAGTTTCTAAAGTGTGGGGAACACTAATTGAGGTCAATTGCCACTGATTTCACTTGCATGCATCAGTTTAGCAGCCTCCTAGATCAATCCCTACAAATTAGGAGCCACTGGGAGTGCCGATACCAACCTCCATCAATTGAGTTCAGTTGGTGACTAGTCAAGCTCAATTAGGAGTTAGTTACATTTAATTCTAGTCCCTTAGATTCTGTTCTACTCAATTAGCGCTAGGATTGCATGGATGCATGCAGGTGAGGCACATTTACTCACCTACCTCAGTCAGTTAGACTAGTCAACATTGAATTAGACACTTGAGTTTGGATTTTGAACTCCAATGAACTCGAATAATGATTTAGACAAGGTCAGTTAAACATTCAACCAAGTAGATTCCAATCAATTCGAATTTCCTCACATGGATTCGAATTGCATGAGGCTATTTAGCCATTGTACTTCATTGTAATTAATTATATAATTACTTTTGATTAATGAAACCATTCACAAATGCAAGTCATTTTTGCATTGTTTCATTCTTCAATTAGTGAGTAAATTGTATGATCTATATTGTGAGTTGTGTGTTTGTGTTACGGAGAGAAATTCCTATGGCTTGGGGTACCACAATAGACAGCTTGACTCCAGAAATCAATCCTTTCCAATATGCAAGAGAAATCAAATATCTAGCACTAAACGATCAGACCTCGTACCTTATTTCAGACGGTTGAAGTAGATCCACGTTGAGCTTTCCAACTTCAGCTTGAATTGATGAATCACTTCCTCAACAATAAGTAAACAAGACAAGCATACTATATATATTGGTGTTAGATATATTCTAGCATATATAATCAACAATGTATAAGAATTTGAAATCATCCATGGATAAAATATTCATTCAAACATACATTATTGGAAAGGAAAAGATATTTCTATTAATAGAAAATCAGAGATTACAATGAATACAACCTCTATCAGCATGTCTGCGAATCAGAGAAATTGAATCCCCCACTTGGGCCTCCACCACCTCAATCCTCCATCTCTCGATAGCAAGCTCACAAGCAAAAGGCAAGCTTGGGAAGAACACCAAATTGCTCCAAGGGACAATGGGATGCAGACTCAAGCACAAGTTCCAGCAACAATGGACTATAATTTCTTTGCTCTCAATTCTCTCATGCCTTCAACGTATCCAAAATGGTTCCTTATATAGTTTTTCAATGGGGTAATGAAAGGTCGAATTTGAGTGATCTCAAGGCATATGAAAGGCCAGGAGACAAGTGAGTCGGATCCATGTCAAGGAAAACTCCAAAAGGATTCGGATTTTGTACACATCCCAATGTACGCGGTTTTAGAGGCCAAACCCGCGTATTTACGCGATAAGGGGTTTAAAAGTCACGTATAGCAATTTTCACATGTTTTTAGGGATGGTCTAGGAAACATCAAAGGACAAAAAATGGTCCAAGGGGTCTAAGGATTCTGCAGAGGGACAGGGGAAGGCCATACAAGTGTGATTCACCTGGTGTGGTAAAACTAGCTATAACAATTGGTCCATAGATCTATGTGCTCACTTTAATACATGCGTCATTTAACTTTTGGACATCGACACCGATCTGGATTTTGCTTGTCTTCTTCTATTGAACCACCATTGGACTGATCCATTCTGACTCTTCCATAGGCTTGATGACGCCAGCATCCAACATCCTATTGATCTTAGTTTTGACTCGTTCCTTGTAGCACAAGTTCAACCGATAAGGACATTACTTTAGTGGATTCCCATCTGGATTTAGCAATATTTTCATCTCTCCCAAGTCCCCTAAAATCCCTTTCATCTCAGAAAATTTAGTCAGAAATAAATTCTGGAAATCGTTCATTAAATTAGTGATCTTCACCATAGCGGCTTCACCACAATAATATCCTACACTGGCAAAATTTGGGTCTTCTTCTGTCCCAATGTTGACCTTTCGTATCTTAAGAGGTTTTTGGACTTTATCGGCCAGTATGTCTGGTGTTATGATATCCCAACTTCCCTTTGATCCCATGATATTTATATCCCTTGGATCATCCCCTTCGTCAGGTTCTACTATCACATTGTAAAATTACGTCATCAACTATATTACTGGCATCTCATGCGATTCTGCGGGAAATGCCACTAGAACTACTTCCAAGACAACATTTTTGATGTGCTGCAGGGTGCTATGTATTACTGGATCAACACACACAAAGATGAAAGTGTGACTGAAGCAAAAATTCAAGTCTTCCCATGTTGTAATCTCCCTACGGAGTTCTGTTTATGCGTACCATTGTCATGACATTTCATCCAGCGTATGAACAAAATAATGTACCCATTTGTCTTTCGGTCTTGATACCCATGTCGCCTAACATGTGACCAGATGATCATTGGGATCATCCCTTACATCACACTTCTCTCCCTGGTAGTGCTTTGTTTCCACAAATCAAACTTCCATTAGTCTGTGACATATCGTCCAACCACCGATCGTGTTTTTATGTGTGGCCCACCATCTTGTTGGAGTGGCATTCAGTGCTTCCTCCAGTGCCAACAGTCACTAAGGTTCTGATACTTTGTATTCAAACTCATCGATAAAATTACTCACGTTGGGTAGCCCTTCATATTTTGGCAATTCGATAACCTCTGTTGCAACCCAATGTTGTGATTGAGTGACTCGCTTGCATTTCTGGATCGATACTTCATGTAGTCGATTCTGCTAATTCTCTAGTGCGTCGTCAAAATATAATGATGTGAAGCAAGTACTTTTCCAACCCAACTCTATGTCCACAGTGGGATGGATGTAATCCTCCAAAATATTGTATGCATGATCCCATCCTCCCACGAATTCCTCCTTTACAGGTTCAACATATCTTCTTCCTTCACTCGGATCCAATGCCACAATGATCTGCATGTCGTGATTCTCAAAAGTCATCACTTTATTTTTTAAATTGATAATCGCTAAATTGTCATTAGCCCGACCAATCCCCAACAACGCGGGATATGAGCTACTTCCATCAATGATTTCAATAACGTTGAAGTACACATAAGTCTTCAGTCCTTCCACCTCGACTAGTAAGTGTGGTACTCGTCCAATTGGCGACACTCTAGCCTGATTTTCCAGTTACAGTTGTATAGGAGACCAAACCACCTATGGTATTCCCATCCCTTCCCATGTTTGCTTCGTCAAAATATTGACATATGATCCTAGATCCAATATCACTGAGTCCATGTCATAATCACTTATTTGGACATTCATTCTCATCTCTCTTCTAGTTTTCTTCTTATGCAAAGAGTTCACAACGTAGTCATATTGTCCTTTCTCTTGTCAGTATAGCAAACTTGTTATTTCGGCTAGTGCATTAGGATATTTTTCTAACGATATATAACTTTCTAAAAAAAATTTCAATGTTCCAACCTTCTGCAATGGTCCTGCTACAAGTGTCGAATAAAAGCAGGTGGCATTTCATAGATAGGAAACTTACCTGTATCCCTTTTTATGGCGTCTCATGCATCGAAGAATGTTTCTTTCTCAATGTCAACATCAAATTGCACCTTCTTCCGAGTTTCCAATCAGATCTGTTGGAGTGTGCCATCATCTCTTGTTTTCATGCCTCCTCGAGTTATGACTCCAACATCTGCAGGTTGAGTCCTAGGTTCTGCTGAAAGTTTTCCTACAGTTGGTCCCTGATTCTGATTTTGAGGCTGGTTCATGACTTGGTTCACATTCTGGTTCATATTCTGTATCACATTCTGGTTATGGTTCTGTAGTGGTGGAACATTCTTCGGTTGGCACTTTGTGATAAGTTGCGAACAATCTTCAATAATATGATCTTCAACGATACAATAACTACATTATGACTGAAGGTTTTGGAAATATCGTTGATAATGTCCCAATACTCCAGAGTTATAGCATTACATAGGTCCATGACCTCATCCCATACCTCCTCAATCGAATCCTCCATTCCAACATCCTCAAAATCCTCCATGGAATCCTCCTTATGGTCAGTACTGCGGTTTATTAAATTGTTGTTGTTGATTAGGCTGCGGTTGAATGTACTATGGTTGGGTATACTGCGGCTGTTGCGAATTATAGTGCATTTGGTTTTACTACGATTGCAGTAGAGTACACTATGGTTTTTATTGTGTGAACTGTGGTGGTTACGACCTCTCCATCGACCGATTCTCTTCACCTTTCATGGAATATGTATGCATCGTTCTTTCTTGAAGCAAGTCATATGATCTACAATCCTTATCTTCAAGACCGACTGATCGACATAAATTGGAAAATAGATTCGTCAGCTTTGACATAACCTTTTAGAGATATATGCATTCTTCGTGTCGGTTTCCTCGATTTTAACAGATCCGACACCATGGTAAACCACCTTGACTCAATGGATTAGGAGCGCCAGCCTGTCAGTACTCGCAGAAGTCCAGGCATTGGTCCTTATGATATCCTTCTGTGCAACATCGAGTACACCATACTTCTTCATGGGCGTCCTTCCCCTTCTTGATATCTTGCAATTGAATCATTATATTTTCCAAGTGCGATTGGATCTGATTCATTTTGTGGAAATTGAACCCAAGCACTAGAACAATTACACTCACAAAATTGCTAATCAAACATGCAAAATTTCACAAAAAGGAGACTGAAATTGGAGCATAAATCAATCATGTATTGAATAAGTGTACATAATCCAACTTCATGAAGTAATAAGCTATCCAAATATATAATTAAATAAGAGATTTGAAATCACAAGGATGCTATTCAAATTGGACAAAAAATGGGCTTACTAAACTAGTCAAAATCCCCCATGTGTGCATAAATCACTTTCCTAATCTGTCAAAATGCTCATGAATTGGATGAATCAGATTTACCCATTGACAAGTGATGGAAATAGATGATATCCATGCTTTTGGATGGAGAAAAAGGAGGAGGATGGATAAATAAAAAAACAAGACAGATACTCATAGACTAACTTTTCCCTATTGCCTTACAACTGCTGAAAAGCAAGGCAGCTTTCAAAAAAAGAAGAACCGCGCTTTTACTATTTTGAAATTACTACAGAATTTCCAAAAATTATTCCAAGATGCTTCTAAAGTGCTCCTTAAGCCAGTTTTGGCATTTGTTGACTTTTGGGTGCAAGTGGATGCCAACTAGCATAGCAAGGAATCCGGGAATATATGAATAAGACAAAAATGATTAATTAATGTCAAATATGGGTAACTATGGGTTTGATTATTCTAACAAACCCCCTTAATCCTGACTTTATGTGAAAATATCATAAAAATATAGTGCCTAGCAACAAGGATTAGTCACCCTTTACATAATGCTTGTCCATACAACCAAGGAAAGAGGCAAAAATCCAGTGGGAAAATCCTCCTTTAAACATGGACATGAATAATTTTTTTGGAAATCTTGTTATCAATCATTCTTCACAACATTATCAAAAATCACTAACAGTGATTTGAGATTACTAAAGGTCTTCTCACAAACCACCTCAGTGAATATGCTTGCTACTTGCTCTGAAGATGCGCACTAGAGTAGATAAATGGTACCATCATGCACAAGCTCCCTGATATAGTGCATATGTATCTTAATGTGATTGGTTCATTTTATTTGAACTGGATCAGTGGAGATTCGAATGGAGCTTTGATTTTCACAATAGATGATAGTGGAAGTCTCTGATTCAATCCCACATTGTCCAAGTATCCCCTGTAACCACAAACATTGAGTAGTTGCATTCACAGCTCCTCTATACTATTCCTCTATAGATGAGAGTGCTATGGCACTCTAATTCTTACTTGACCAGCTAATTGGTCCATCTACAAGCATGAAAACATATCCTGGAGTATACTTTTGATCTATTTTGTCACCTACCCAATCACTGTCAGTAAATCCAACTAGCTCTAAGTCAGATTTTGCTGCATAGAAAATCCCATGAGTTTTTGTTCTTTGAACAAAGTTTAGGATCCTCGTGGCTGCCCTCCAATGGATCTCATGAGGATGATCCATGTGTCTAGAAGCCACACTAACTACATAAGATATGTCATGTCGAGTATGTGTAAGATAAAGCAAATACCCAATCAACTGCCTATACAGTGTGTTATTTACCAAAGGAGAAGAACATGCTTCTTCAAGCTTGACTCTAGAAAGGAATGGAGTCTTGCTTGGATTGAAATACTTCATGCTGAACTTGTTGAGAAAATCGAAATCATACTTGACCTGATGAACTTTGATTCCATGTTGGGATTAAGAAATTTCGAGACCCAAGAATTGGCTCAACAATCTCAAATATGTCATGGAAAAGGCATGGTTCATTGCATCCTTCAAGGAGGAAATCTCTTTCTTTGAAATTCCTGTTATCAATAGGTCATCCAAATAAAAATGATAATAATTAAAGAACCACGACTCGGCTTCAAATATACATTCAGGTCAGACTTGCATCTAACAACATTCTGTGACAGCAAAAAGCCATCAATCTTGGCATATTAAGCCCCGGGGGCTTGCTTTAGCCCATACAATGGTTTCTTTAACCTGGACACTAAAGATGGATTAGACACAAAACCTTCAAGTTTCTGCATATAAATATCTTCATTCAGATCTCCATGTATAAAGGCACACTTCACATACATGTGATGCACCTCCCATTGCCTTGAAGTTGCAATGGCCAAAGCTAGCCTTATGGAGTCCATCTTTTCCACTGGTGCAAAGGTCTCATTGTAATCAATAACTTGCTCTTATGACTAGCCCTCAGATACCAATATTTCCTTATATCTCAAAAGTGAACCATTCGCAACAAATTTAGTTTTATAAACCCCCTTACACTTTACTAGCTTTCTCCTTGGGGGGAGATCAACTAGTTCCCATGTGTTGTTCTTCTGGAGAGATTTGTATTGTTCCTTCATGGTTATTTTCCATCTTGGATCATTTGATGCATATTCATATGTGTGAGTATCATATTCAACCATCAAATAACACTTCTTAGCAAAGATTGGATCTTTCACACAAAGGGCACTCTCAAATTGAGATCTAGTCCTCCTAGTGTCACTAGGATTCCCAGCTAGTTCCCCAGCTGCATGAATGGTCCTAGATGCCCATTTTGGTCTTGTAGGGATGTTAGGATATGCAATTAAATCATCATTATCAGACATATCATAATCATCAAACTCATTAGTCTCTTCACTTGCAATCAATGGTTGCGGTGATGAAGAGGACTCGCCAACTTCAATTGTTGCTAAAGGCTCTTCTTGAAATTGAACACTCCTTTCAATGAAGGATTTGTTAGTGATAAAGTTGATCATATTGTACCATTTTGAATCTTTAGAATACCCAACAAATATTCACTATAGGCTTTGGGGTTGCAAAGCCTTCCTCTTTTCAGTTGGAATTCTATCACAAGCCTTTGAGCCAAAAATCCTGCCAATGGGTCACATCTGGCTTGTACCCAGTGCAAGATTTGAAAGGAGTGATTCCATCAAATTGCTTATGTGCCACCCTGTTCTAGATGTAGGATGCACAGTTTATAGCTTCAGCCCAAAACTTTGGTGGCAAATTTTTAGATTCCATCATGCAAGTTGCCATCTCCTAGAGTGATCTATTCTTCCTCTTAGCAACACCATTTTGTTGAGGTGTGTATGGAATAGAATTTTGCATCTATATACCTGTTTGTTTGCAATAATGGAAGAAATCATACTTTACATATTCTCCACCATGATCATATCTGAGGATCTTGAGTTTCCTCCCATACTGGTTCTCAACCAAGGCTCAAAAGACCTCGAAGAGGTCAAAAAATTTAGACTGATGCTTTAGGAAGTAGACCCAACAATACTTGGAAACTTCATCTATCAAGGTTAGTGCATATTTGGCTTGACTCATGGACATATGAGAGAATGGACCAGCAATGTTACTATGGATTAACTCAAGGGGTGCATAGGTTCTCTCATGATTGGCTCTCTCATACTTGTGCTCTAGGTGTTTTCCTAGCATGCAACCTTGGAAGACTCCCTTAGAAAACTTGATCTTTGATAACCCTATGACCATGTATTTGTCACTCAAATATGAAATATATTTGTAGTTAATATGGCCAAATCTCTCATTCCAAAGCTTGCTTGCTTCATTAGCATGAGTGAGAAGAGCTGAGGGGTTTGAGAAAGGTAGGAAATAGGAAAACTTGTATACCTTCGAACTGTATACCACAACACCTTTTGCTATGGATTTACCATTCGAAATCTCTGATATTTCAACTTCATTGGGAGAGAATGTGGCTTTCTTTGGAGACCCAGTGTGGGTCATCTGATACAATGACGAGAGGTTAGCAGCAAGACCTAGGACATACAACACATCATTGAAGGAACCGTGGTCAATATCAATCCTACCCTTCCCCATACTATCGGTAACAGAGTCATCTCCCAAAACAATTTTTGGACCTTTTGAATTGTCAAGAGAGGAGAAAGTCTCCCTTGTTGAAATAATATGTCTAGAAGCTTCAGAATCAATGATGAAGGTAGGTGAACTTGAAGTGTTGGAAACCAAGGCATGTACTCTCTCCTTATCATCTAAATTTGATCATCCTTCCCTCTTTATTGCCCATTCAAGAAGGGAGATGTTTTTCTTCTCCAGGAGTTGGTCCAAAATGTCAATTTTCTTTTTCATACAAGAGCTCCCAAGTTGATAACCCTTACTGCAGTATGCACACTTGCTCATTTCTCCTTTGTCCTTCTTCTTCTAGAAGTTCTTCTTGGAGCCTGAGGGATCCTCTTGAGGCTTTGACTTGTCTCTCTTTTGCTCAGGTGTATTTTTGGCTTTCTTCTTTCCCTTTGAATCCACCCTCGAATCTCCAACAACCAATGCTTGGTCTTTCTACGGGGTGAGGGATTCCATGAACTCAGCAAGCTTAGTCATCTTCTAGGCTTGTGTTGTCAATTTGGTGACATGGAAGGTCGAAAAAAACACTGAATAGTCAGGACCAAGCTTCTAAAGTATGGTCAAGACTAGTTTCTCATCATTCTTATCGATTCCACACTATTTTAACTACAGAACAAGGGCCTTAAACTTGGAAAATTAGAGTTGTAAGGATTCGAAGCTGCTGGGACTCAATGAGATCAGCTCATTCTCGAGTTGATGTCATCTCATTTCATCTGTCTTTCCAAAAATGTCTTCAATCTTCTCCCAAACCTCATTTGGTGATGTCAATCCATCAAGATGGAAGAGGAGGTCTCTTGAAATGCTAAAGCACAAAAGACCATAGGCCTTATCCCTCCTATTGTGCCATTTAATTTTCTCTATAGCTACATTGGGCTCTACCTCATTTTCCATGTTAGCCCTGTATAGGCCTTTCTCTCTCAACAAAATCTCCATCTCAGCTTTCCATTCGAAGAAGTTGAATTAAGTCAAAATGATCCTTTCAGATTGGTCCATATCTTAACAACTATGTCATTCAACCAGCAGAATGCGCTCCCAATGATTTATGTCGAACGTACAATAACAATATGGAAGGAGAGAAATTGATTTACAAAGGCTCTGATACCATGTGGAAATTGAACCCAAGCAGTAGAACAATTACACCCACAATATTACTAATCAAATATGCAAAATTCCACAAAAAGGAGACTGAAATTAGAGCATAACTCAATCCTGTATTGAATAAGTGTACGTCATCCAACCTCATCAAGTAATACGCTGTCCAAATATATAATTACATCAGCTATTCGAAAGCATGAGGATGCTATTCGAATTGGACAAAAATATGGCTTACTAAACTAGTCAAAATCCCCCATAGGTGCATAAATCACTTTCCTAATATGTCAAGGTGCTCATGAATTGGCTAAATCAGATGTACTAGCTGATAAGGGATGGAAAGAGATCATATCCATGCTTTTAGATGGAGAAAAAGAGGGAGTATGGTTAAGCCAAAAAACAGGACAATTACTCCTAGACTAGCTTTTCCCTTTTGCCTTAAAATTGCTGAAGAGCAAGGAAGCTTTCAGAAAAAGTAGAAATACACTTTTACTATTCTAGAATTAGTGCAGAGTTTCCAAAAATTATTCCATGATGTTTATAAAGTGCTCCTTAAGCCAGTTTTGGCATATGTTGACTTCTGGGTGCAAGTGGATGCCAACTATTAACATAGTAAGGAATCCAGGAATCTAGGAATAAGACAAAAATGATTAATTAATGTCAAATATGGGTAACTATGGGTTTGATTATTCTAACAAATTCCAACCCCCACTTTGCCAACTGGTGAAGCCTCTAGCTTCATCACAATTTCCAAAGCCTCAGTTTGTGTCGCAATCTTCTGCTGCATTAGTGGCAATCAGATGTGTGGCACTGATGCTACGATAAACCATTATTTGTTTTGTACATCACTCATTCTGAAGCTAATTTTTTCCATCAGGATCTTGAATTGTTGATTGAAATCCCATACCAACTCATTTGGATATTGTTTGATTTCCTTCAATTGAGTAATATATTGCGACTCATATTTGGGTTACCGAAATTCTTCGGTTAATCCAGTCCTAATATGTGCTAGTGTCTTCTGTTAATGCCATGTTGGTACTTGTATAAACTTCATGTACCAATCCAATGCTTAGCCTCGAATGGTCATCACAACTTGTCCCTTCTTAGTGTCTTTATCTTGGACTTGCTTCATGGTCCATACTGCTTCATAGAGAAACCAATATTCCTCAGGATCTTCAGTCCCGTTCCCATGGAACAGAGGTAGTTTTATGCTGTCACCCACCATTCTGGGCCTTCTTCTTGCATTCACTCATCCACTACTATTGCTTCGGTGGTGACACACTGGGAAGTTTTGTGATGATCTGGTGTTTTTTCCTGAATGCAGCATAGTGCAGAGAGGTGTAGGTATGTTGTGTCTTTTGGTTAGTCCTTCCTTAGACTCGGGTGTAGCCTGGTCGTCTCCTTCGTCATTATAGGGTCACTTAGTCCCTTGTGATCTTCTCTCACATTTTCTTGTTCCGGTTGCACCTGTTGGGAAATAGGGCAGACCCGAGTTAATTCTTATGCGTCGCACCAACAAAAGACCCACCGTGTTGGCCCTTTCAACAACAACCTGCGCGCAGGTTGCAGTCTCACCTGAAACAGCAATGGGGTGCCGCAGAATCAGGTTTCTGCATGCAGAGAGGGGGATTACTGTACCTTGGTCTTTAAAAGCAATTATTAATCAACACTTGTAAATCTATCATTCATTCACATATAGCTTCGCAGCATAATAAACAAACTAAACTTGCATAACCCACTACGGGGAATTCACAGCGAAGCTTATTACCAACAGTGATCTAATGTTATCAGATGTATTCAGTTTAATGCATGAAAATAACAGAAACAGAAACAACACAATAAAACCACGACACCAAATATAACGTGGTTCACCCCCAGTGTCGGGGCTACGTCCACAAACTGCGTTTTATTCCTCTTTCCTCAAAACCACAGTTGATCTGCACACTCAGCTGCAGATCCCTTCAGTCCTCAACAGCCACGCACACAGCAGCAGGCTTCTGCGCACACAGCTGCAGACCTTACTTTCCTTTCTTACCAATTACCCTCTGCGCACACAGCTGCAGAGGTCATCCACGCACACAGCTGGGACTTATCCTTTCCTTACAAAAACCAATCTAACTTCGCCTTATCTTTCTTTACATCAAAAAGCCTAGCCTTTCTTCTTTATACCGGCGCTTATTTATATTGCGCATTTTTACAAAACCATGGTCTTAAACCATGGGCACCCAAAAACCCTAAAACCTAGATTTAAACCATGGGTTTATTACAAAGAAGAGGGTTTTGACTTACCCTGACACCCCTAAGACTATTTTGGCCCATGGCTCCGCTTACAAATTTTCTAATTAACCGCGGAGTTACCCCACATGGAGTATGCGCCCCAACAGGCCCCTAAGACTCACTAGTGGCCCGTCCCGGGACACTCTTCAGCTTCTCTAGTGGCCTAATTTCGCTGAGGAGACATATTATACTGCTTGGTGAAGCTCTCCATGCTGCTGCCGGCTGCATACTTCTGTCCTTTGCAGCAGGTTTACTGATGAAAGCCGTCGCGACCACCTGTAACACAATCCGGCTCTGTGATGGCCGATACTTGACCATCCAGGACTTTGGGGTCCCCTGGAATTGCGTGTCCCACCACGGGAGGAGCCTAATTGGCGTGGTTCTGTTACACCAACAGTCGGCACGGGGGGATTTCCCAGAGTCTTTCTGCGAGGCCTCATGCCCTTGGTTGCTCTATGTTAGAGCAGACTCCTAGCCGTCTGTGCAAATTTAGAGCAAACTCCTGCCTGTCAATGTACTTAGCCAAGCAGAACTGTGTTAATGGTGTAGTTAGAAGGTGCTGCAGACCTCTGTCCCTTACGTCCCATACTAGCATCTGAACATTACAGTCATTCGACATAGTTCAGGCTGAAATGTCACGGATGTGCTTCAGGTAGAAATTACGAGTCGAGATAGCTCCTTATAAAATCTTAATGCTAAATTTGGCATCATGGTTTAGACATGATACCAAATATGACGACGTTCCGGGAATCTGCTCCACACAGCGCCTGATTTTTCCCAAAATCTCATGATGATCAGTAATGAGAGCAACGCTCGTGCTAGCGCCGCCGAAATGCGGTATGTCCCATCCGTCACATTTAGGTTGCGACACACCTTGACAATTTTCAACTTCGACACAACCTAACCCTGCGACCTACGACCAGCTTGTTACTTCGCATTCTGTGGACAAAACAGACTACATAGTGCAACAAGCATGTTACTTATTTAATTGGAGCTATCCCCTGTTCTGAACACCTGGCCTGTCTATGTACTTTTTTAAACGGCTCCCGTTTATCATAGAGGGGAAAATCTCGCTATTTAACTTGGCTAGCTGAACTGCGCCCCCGTCAGTAACTTTATGTACTACATACAGTCCTTTCCAATGTGTTTTAAACTTTCCGGGGAACTTCATGAATTTCCTGTCATAAAGGAGCACAAGATCACCCTGTTGAAAATGTTTCATCTTGATGTGCCTGTCGTGCCACGCTTTTTCTTGAGCTTTCTGCACCTATTGCTGGAAGCCTGCGACAAGTCTATCCTCCTCAAGTTGTAATATCTGCTTCAGTCTTTCTGTGATTATGGCAGGGTCATCCATCTCGGTGAAAGCAGAGATCCGGAGGCTGGGAACAATATATTCCATGGGCATGACAGCTTCTTGTCCATAAACTAGTCGAAAGGGTGTATGGCCTTTCAACTTCTTGCAAGTAGTTCTGTAAGCCCATAGTACCGCTGGAATTCGAAGATCCCAATCATTCCTGTTAGCGTTACAGACCTTTGTCAAGGCATGCTCAAGGATTTTGTTAAAAGCTTCGACAATCCCATTTGCTTGTGGGTGATATGCGGTACTCTTTTGATGATAAACTTGAAATTCTTCGGTCAATACTTCAATAGTCTTGTTAA
>LPNX011094946.1:1001626-1012953 GCA_001517045.1 Pseudotsuga menziesii | reverse complement strand
CAGAGAAACCAGAACTGTTCTGGGTCTTCGGAGCCCGTGCCTTTAAAGATGGGGAGTTTAATATCATCAACGAGGTGGGCCATGGAGTTTCGGGAGGTTTTTGGAAGGNGCCTCTTGCTGGTCAGCAACTTTCTGTTGCATGAGTGGAGTTCGGATATGTGGTAACAATGCTGCAATAAACCATTCCTTGTGCTACGCAGGACTAATGGTAAAACTGACTTGGTCCAGTAGAACTTTAAATCTCTGATCAAAGTCCCAGACTGATTCGCCGCGCTGCTGTTGAATCTCCTTGAGTTCAGTGATGCTCTGCGACTCCGATTTAGGCTTCTTAAATTCTTTGATTATGGCCGCCTTGATCTCGCCTAAAGTAGGGTTCTGGGTGCTGGAAAATTTCATGAACCATGTCAGAACCCGGTCCCGAAAAGATGTAATGAGCTGCGCAGCGCGCACATCCGGATCTGTAATTTTTTTCGCAGTCCATACCGCTTCGTAGAGAAACCAGAACTGTTCTGGGTCTTCGGAGCCCGTGCCTTTAAAGATGGGGAGTTTAATATCATCAACGAGGTGGGCCATGGAGTTTCGGGAGGTTTTGGGAAGGGGACAGGCGGTGGAGGGGGGGGGATTTGCAGGGTCAGACTGGCCTGTGGCCGGAATACTCGAGCCTGGTTGACTCTCATACTGCGACGGAATGTCAGGGGTAGCGGAGCGGCATTGCGGGGTGGCCGGCGGGTTTCCAACCGAAGGGTTGTCTTTGGATTCTGATTCTTCAGGGTTTACAGGGGTGGACGTGGTAACCTGGCTTAAGGAAGAGGGGCTAAAATTCCGCTTATACCTTTTTCCGTTTCGCAGCAACCTGTGTTGCTCGTCCGAGAGAGTGTCGCTTGCAAACATATGTTAGTACGACTAAACTAATAATCGGATTCAAACAGCAATATACCCGTTTCAGCCAATAGTATTTTAATCCTTAAGCCTAATAAATTCAAAAACTTACCACGGGGATATTTGAAAAACTGCCGTTCAGCGTCGCTGAAAGAAGTGCTTGTCTCAATGGCAAACTCTGTCACAAAGGCCTCCAATGTGCGCGTCGTCCAGAAGTCGACAGCGCGGGATACCTCGTTGTTCACGTGTTGCACAAGATTGACCCTTGCGGGGGTCCACACAAGAATCCGTCGAGCTTGAAAGTTCGTCCTCCTCTCTGTTAACCTAGACAACCACTGGTGCAACTCTATATGGAAATGACCAAAGAAAATTTCATAAGTGTCACAAAAACATACCGTTGTAAAAAAAATCACTTGTGCTTCGACACGGATTCGTATTTTCTTGCTGCGCGAATTGCAAACAGATCTCAGCAAACCAATCTCTGATGTCCTTCACAGAGGGCCTCCAGAACATAGCCCTTGTGGTACAAGGTAAACCCCTCTTGAGCAGGTACTGATTTCAACCGGCACGGAACCAATTTGTTGGGAAATAGGGCAGACCCGAGTTAATTCTTATGCGTCGCACCAACAAAAGACCCACCGTGTTGGCCCTTTTGGCAACAACCTGCGCGCAGGTTGCAGTCTCACCCAAAACAGCAATGGGGTGCCGCAGAATCAGGTTTCTGCATGCAGAGAGGGGGATTACTGTACCTTGGTCTTTAAAAGCAATTATTAATCAACACTTGTAAATCTATCATTCATTCACATATAGCTTCGCAGCATAATAAACAAACTAAACTTGCATAACCCACTACGGGGAATTCACAGCGAAGCTTATTACCAACAGTGATCTAATGTTATCAGATGTATTCAGTTTAATGCATGAAAATAACAGAAACAGAAACAACACAATAAAACCACGACACCAAATATAACGTGGTTCACCCCCAGTGTAGGGGCTACGTCCGCAAATTGCGTTTTATTCCTCTTTCCTCAAAACCACAGTTGATCTGCGCACTCAGCTGCAGATCCCTTCAGTCCTCAATAGCCGCGCACACAGCAGCAGGCTTCTGCGCACACAGCTGCAGACCTTACTTTCCTTTCTTACCAATTACCCTCTGCGCACACAACTGCAGAGGTCGTCCACGCACACAGCTGGGACTTATCCTTTCCTTAAAAAAACCAATCTAACTTTGCCTTATCTTTCTTTACATCAAAAATCCTAGCCTTTCTTCTTTATACCGGCGCTTATTTATACTGCGCATTTTTACAAAACCATGGTCTTAAACCATGGGCACCCAAAAACCCTAAACCCTGGATTTAAACCACGGGTTTATTACAAAGAAGAGGGTTTTGACTTACCCTGACACCCCTAAGACTATTTTGGCCCATGGCTCCGCTTACAAATTTTCTAATTAACCGCGGAGTTACCCCACATGGAGTATGCACCCCAACAACACCAAAAATCTCCTCAGTTCTCTACCTCTTCTCTTGTCGGAACCTCACCCCACTTCATAGAATACCATACTCTTCCTCGAATTCCTTCACAGTCTCATCGTAACTCCCATCCATCGACCTCGTATCATTCCATCTAACCCTCATCTTCATGGTACCCATGACCTCTGTACACTAGGGCTTTACTCGTCGGAGTCCATCTTCAATATTCCCTTTTCACGGATGAGCATCTTAATCCACAATTGTAACGACAGTAGAAATATCCCTCTTGGTCCATGGAATAATTTCCTTTGTATTTCCCTATAGGGTTTGACTGTGTCGATAGAAAACTCTATGATATATGCTTCCAAAATGGTGTTAAGCCACACTTTGATAGCCCTTGATGTCTTGTTGTCTACCATTTTTATCTGTTGAATCAGCTCAGGAGTCCAGTAAGTAGGTTCGCCTCCTTGGAAATTATTTTTCTGGAAAGTAAGCTACACCAACCACTCGTATAAGATAACCAGGAACTCAATGAAGAAAAATTTATGGATATTAGAGTAGATATGTCTTACCAACCACTCTTATGTTTTCATTCTGGAGCTCTGGTTTTCTTCTGCTGCGAACTCTTGGGCCTTCTGATCGAACCAGTATTAGATATTCGGTTTCGTTAGGTGCCACAACATGTCCTTTTCTTCCTCGCATTATAGTCCCAATAAAGGAACCATTTGTTGACACACTTAAATCGACAAGGGCTCACGCACTGTCGACACCCTTCGATGCAATCTCCCCAAACACCGCCCCAGACAGATTTTACCCTATCCAACAACAGCGGCGAAGCAGATTGAGTCTCAATTGAGATGTTTGAGGGAGGGCTATAGGAAACATGTTTCTGCAAAAGGGAAGAGGACTTGCGCACTTAGTCTATCTCTGTCGCAATATGACTCAGAGATCCAGTTAGGGGTTTTACTTCATTATCTATCCAACCTGATTACCCTCATTCACTTCAGATCTAGTTTCACATTATTTCATTATTCAAAAAAGAGGTAAACATGTAAGAATTCCTTCACCATCTGAAGACTTCACATCATTCAGTTAAGCAAAAAATTTCACAAAAATATGGAGACCGCATCATTAAATCACAACACCCTAACCATATAGATTGCATTAAATCGTAAGATTCAAACAAACATCACATATCACATTACAATTATAGACAACATAGGTTTTTAAGCAAAACTCTCATCATATTATCTTCGTAGGTCAACTTACATCTCCAAAACACATCCCTTGGTCGACACCCTCAGACTAAAACCCAGATTACAAAACAGTTCGCAAGACACAGACATATGAGATCAACCACGATTCAGTTCCTCTGATGATCTAAGACAAGATAATATGTTACTACATTCTTGACTCTATTTATAGGCTTATGCATTTTATAAAAAGGTCCACATGAACTGACTCTCTAACTAACTTGGACCAAAATTACAATTAGTTTGACCCAGTCGACCAATTGTCGACATCTTCCTTTTGCATGGGTTGACTTGCGTCTTGTCGACATCTTTCTTCATGTTGCACCTTGCGCACTTGAACCCCTTTCCGACACTGTGATGTCAAGTCGCAGCTAGGACCAAGGCTTTAAACTTTATTAAAAGCCTTTAAATTCCATCTTCGCCGACATCCCCTTATACCTCCCCTTTATTTTCTTATAGAAAACATTATGTTAAAACTATCACTCATGATGTGTAAATCCCGTGGGCTAGGACCATCAAACCTTAGTCTAAGGTGTATGCTTAATACAAGATTCAAACATAGTTAATATATATTCAATCTCTTGAAATATTATGCAACCACCTTTCTAAACATGTCTTGTGAGGGGTGCGTTTAACAACAAAGGTAAACAATTAAGGTTATTTTGACTAAGCCTTAGGTTTATGCTGAGGTCCTAAACAACCAAACATTAATAATAATCTCAAAGGCCTAAAAACATCACCTTGACGATACTGCGACCCAGTCGGCACTACTTGAGGGAAATGCCAACGGAGGACATAACCTGTCATACAAACATTAAACAAATCAAGTTGAACTCACATGCACAAATTATATATGACGACAAATATAAATGCGTTCCGACCAAAAAAGTCATGTGGCAACATGATGGAATTAATAATTGATAAATAATTTTTTGATTGTGGATTTGATGGGCTTGTGACAGAATGATATCAGAGCATGGTTATAATACTTGGCCTGAACGAGCCCAATACTCAAACTAATAAAAACATAAAACAGACTTTATTTGTTATGGTTTGACTCTCTTGCGAATAGGAAGAGAAGAATAACCTTGTTTTTTGCAGGAATCGTGGAAGATATGGGAATGTCTGTTGAAGAGGAATCACATCCTAAGAATCCAATAAACAATGAATAAGGTAGCATAAGAAATGGTGAAATATGGGTAAATCTAAATGAATGTAGGAATGATAATCCATCTGAACTACAACAAACAGTAAAGGAATTAAGGGCATAATTAAAACGAGTTAAAGAATATAACGAACATATCTTGAAAGCAAAGGAAGAGTTAAATAACATTTTGTTGTCTAAACTGCACAGTAATGAAAAAGAGAAAAATAAAGAACTCGAACTTAACATGGCAATAAATACACCTTATAAACGTAAGGTAAGAAAACTGGAATTTTCTAAATATGAGACTGAATCTTCAAGTGAAGAATCAACAAAACACAATTCTGAAAAATATAAAGACTCTAGTGAAAGTAGTGATAGTAACAAGAAGAAAAAGAAATACAACAGTATGAAGAAATTTCTGGTGAATTCAAAAAATCAAACCTCTTATGTTTAACGGAGATATAAAAAGGAGAAGAAGCAAAAGCTTGGTTATCTGTAATGAAAAAGTATTTCTAGTTTTATAAATACTACAATGAATTGAAAGAAAAAATGGCAATCTATAACTTAACAGGAAAAGCTGATATTTGGTAATAAGACATAAAAAAAGTAAAAGGTATAAAAAACGTTATGTAATGTGGAAAACCTTTAAAAAATAGTTTAAATGAAAATATTTATGAGAACATTATTACGAAGAAAAATCCAAAGAGTTTTATGAATTCAAATTAGGTGCCATGACCATGAAAGAACTTTGCGGTAGATTCTTTAGTTTACTTCGTTATGTGCCTTATATCATTGACGAGAAACCAAAAATACAAGGTTTCCTCAGTTGTTTACCTCTTATGTTCAAAGAGAGAATCAAATACGATAGTCTGAAAACTATGGAAGAGGCAATGAGAAAACAAGACTTCTGTTATGATCAAAATAAAAACAAATGGGAGAACATACATAACTAGGAAAATAAAACATGGGATAACTTTGAACCGGAAAAAGAAAGGAGCCAAGTTCTATAAGAACACTGGGAATAACTATCGGGGATACCAAGGGAATAATTATAAAAATTGTAAATTGTAGAATCCTGCAACAATAAGAGAAAGGGAAACACCCACTGCCTTTAATAAAAATATTGCACAAAGGGAACCATTAAAATGTTGGGAATGTGGTTGACCATGTTACTTTAAAGATTCCCCCATAAGAAAGAAAAAATTTAATAATTTCCACTGAATTCAAGAAGCTACCACAGTGGGCGATATAGCAAGAAGCATGCCCAGAATCAGTGCAGCATCAGAGAACAGACAAGAAGATCATCAAACATCTATGGTCGAGATCGAAATAAAAGACAAACTTGTTTCTATACTAATTGATCCAGATGCAAGTCTAAGTTATGCATCACCTAGAATTGTAGAATTATATAAATTACAGCAAGAAAAGTTTGAAAATATTGGTTAGTACAACTTGCTACAGGCACAAAACAGAAGGTCACTAGTTTCGTGAAAAACAATGAATTTATTATGAATGACATAAAAACACATGCTGATTTAAATATCTTACCTTTAGGGTCTTATGATTTGTTGATAAGAATGCACTGGTTCGAGAAACATAGAGTTATATTAAACTGCTATGATAAAACATTTTCATGCTTGGATAATAAAGGCAATACCATTAATGTAAAAGGAATTCTCGGGAAGGTTACCATAAGAGAAATCTTTGCCTTACAAATGAAAATGTATGTATGTAAAGGATGCAATGTTTTTGTAATTTACGTAATGGAAGACAAAGAAAAATAAAATCAACTTAAAATAGAATATATATCAATTTAAAAATATTTTAAAGACATATTTCTGGAAGGAATTCCTGGACTACCTCCGAAGAGGGATATAGACTTTACGATCGATTTGGTACCAAGGGCGGTACCAGCATCAAAGGATCCTTATAGAATGAATATAGTAGAACTTACTGAATTAAAACCATAGATACAGGAACTAATTGATAAAAAATACATTTGACCTAGTGTTTCCCCTTGGGGAGCACCGATTTTATTTGAAAAGAGAAAGGATGGCACTTTAAGACTGTGTATGTATTACCGACAATTAAACAAGATGACAATTAAAAATTGCTATCCTTTTGCCCCGGATTGACGATCTATTCGATAAGTTTCTAGGGGAAACCATCTTCTAAAAAATAGATTTAAGATCTGGATAGCATCAAGTACGAATCAAGGACAAAGACAACTTTAAAACTGCTTTTAGAACCAGATATGGTCATTACAAGTTTGTCGTAACACCCTTCGGGTTAACAAACACCCCGATAACTTTTATGTGTTTAATGAATAGTATATTAAGCAGATACTTAGATAAATTTGTAGTCGTATTTGTCAACGATATATTAATCTACTCTAAAAATAAACAAGAGCATGAATAACACTTAAAAATAATTTTACAGGTGTTAAGGGAATAACAGTTGTTTACTAAGTTTAGCAAGTGCGACTTCTTTAAAGACATAACTCAATACCTAGGACATGTGGTCTCTAAGGATGGGATATCAATCGATCCCAATAAGATTAAGGCTATCATTGAATGGCATGTTCCAAAGAATGTACGACAATATAATATCATTCATGGGGATTACTGGCTACTATTGAAAATTCATTAAAGGATTTTCTAAGATAACATACCCTATAACTTCATTACAAAAGAAAGGCAAGAAATTTGATTAGAGCCAAAAATGTATTGAGAGTTTTAATAAATTAAAACACTTGTTAAACACAACCCCTATTTTAAAAATTGTTGATCCTTTAAAAGATTTTGTGGCATCTACAAATGCTTGTAAAGAAGGTCTAAGAGGAGTATTAATTCAAGAAAACTATGTCGTAGTGCATGAGTCTAGGAAGTTAAAAGAACACGACAATAATTATGCTACTCATGACCTAGAACTAGCTGTTATCATGCATGCACTAAAAATGTGGCGACACTATCTCATCAGAAGAAGATTCTTATTAATGTATGATAATATATCTAAAATACTTGTTTGATCAACAAAATCTTAATGCTAGACAAGCTAGATGACTATCATTTCTAAGCGAATATGATTTTGAAATAAAACATATAAAAGGAAAAGAGAATAAAGTTGCAGACGCTTTAAGTCGTCACACAAGCTTGTTGTATGCAAGCAACAACTATGAATAAGACTTAGAAAATAAAAAATTTAAATGCAGATTTTTTTTATAAAGAGTATCAAAAGCTAAAATAAAAGACCATAGAAAATCAAAGGAGTCAAATAAAAACATATCTTAGTCTAAATGGAAGAGGGTTATTACTACACAAAGGTAGATTATACATACCAAATGTAGCAGATATTAAATTAATTGTTATGGACGAATTACATAAAAGACCTTATTTAGGACACCCTAGATATCAGAAAGTGATTACCATGACAAGGAAGGACTTCTTTTGGCCAAATATGAAAAAAGAAGTAGCAAAAGATTTAGCACACTGCATTAAATGTCAAAAGGTAAAGGCTGAACACAAACATCTAGCAGCATTATTGCAACCATTACCTCTTCTAGAATGGAAATGGGAAGTTATCAGCATGGATATTATAACTGGCTTACCTAAGAATGTTAGACAACATGACTCAATCATGGTCGTAGTAGATAAACTAAGCAAGGAAGCTCACTTTATTCTGGTGAAATCTATTTTTAAAGTTGTTAACATTGTTGATATATGTATGAAAGAAATTTCAAGTTGCTCGTTGTACCTAAAGTAGTAATCTTAGACAAAGATGCAAAATTTACAAGAAATTTTTGGAGAGCTTTATTTAAAGGATTAGGAACACAACTAAATTTTAGCACCGCATATCATCCACATACTGAAGGACAAACTAAAAGATTAAATCAGATCTTAGAAGACATGCTTAGAATGTACGTAATGGATAAAGTAGGTAAGTGGGAATATTACTTGCACCTAGTAGAATTTGCATATAATAATCATTTCCAAGTTTCAGCTAGATTAAGTCCCTTTAAAATTCTATATGGTTGAAAGTGTAACAATCCAATTTCTTGGAGCAGTCTAGTCGACAGATTAATATTAGGACATGATTTATCAAAAGATATGGAACTAACAATGAAATAGGTGCAACATAATTTGAAGGTTGCCCAAGATAGGAGAAATAATTATGCCGACTTAAAAATAACTCCATGAGAGTTCTGGGTAGGAGAACATGTGTATATAATGGTAAAACCCAAGAAAAGCTCCCTATCATTGGGGAAATACTCAAAATTGGCACCCAGGTATTGCGGGTCATTTGAAATTTTGGCAAAAGTTGGACCGGTAGCATATCAGTTAGCATTACCACCTACAATAAAAGTACACAGTGTTTTTCATGTTTCCATTCCGAATAAATACGTTCATGATGCTACTCATGTGATTGTCTGGAATGTTATTTAGGTGGAACCCGAAGGAGAATCATCAAGTGGAACCAGAACGTGTTCTCTACATGAGAGAACTTTTACTCCGGAACTGTACCATCAAATAAGTCAAGGTGCAATGGAAGCACCTTAGTCCAGAGGACTCCACTTGGGAATTGGAAAGTAACATGCATGAAGCATATCCAATTCTATTTCAAGATGAAACAATGGAAGAATAAAGACAAGGAAATAATAACACCAAGGACGGTGTTATCCTTTAAGGGGAGGTGTATGTAATACACCAAATAATTGTAATTTATTATTACTTGGAATTTTATCTTTTTATATTTTCATAGAAAAGTCAAAATTAATGTAAATGGATTATTATTAGTATGGAATAATTAAAAGACTAAAAGGAAACATGACTGAAGTAGTTGTTAAAAGAGTGTTTGCTAACCCACAAGGGGAAAAGACAAATGTCAAAAGCTATTGAGTGAGAATTCAAGTGATGCATGAGGCATATTCCCCAAAAGCAGGTCAAGACTCCTTGTGGAGTGATAAAGAGCAGGAGGCTCATAAATGACCAAGTCCTAGGAAAAAAAATATAAAATAGTGTGTCCATCAAGCAAGTAGGAGGTTGGCGATGGATGGGGAATTGATTTGTTGATGCAAAGAGATGGCACATTTATCATATTTTGTCCTTGTGGTTCGACAAAATATGATTGCGGGTTATGGAGCAAGTAAGACTTGGCTTCTCTAGGAGTTGGTTGGGAGGAACTACAACTTGAGTTCTGTTTTCCCGACATCAGTGTCAGGTTCTCTACTAAATTTCTTAACTGTTTAGTACTAATAATTATAGATTGAGCGTAGATTTAAATTTTAATGTGTTTTGAATTGAATTGATACTATGCGTATAACCCTAATCTATTTATAAGTTGTTATTTTACAGAATGCAAGGAAAACAGAGATCTCTTCTATATTTGTAAACGCATTTTAAATTTAGATTTATACTATGCATCTATTCCTAATCTTTTTATTTCTTTTCCTTAATCTATTCATAGTATAAACTGTCAAATGTTTAAGTTAATTATGTATAGAATGAAGATGAATCATGGACTTATCTATATTCTAAGTACATCTAGATAACCTAACATTGTTTATAAATGTAGGTATTTATTATCAAATTTAGTAAACATATCTAAGTAACTGTGAAACCAACAAATTCTTCTAGCATACGAAGGCTTCTACGCAGATTCTATCTCTATATAAGTCATTTCATAAATATTATACGTATATATTTTAGTAAACATAATTTTTGTTTGGGTATTCACACCCAGTTTATGGTCGATCTAGACATGTTAATAAATAAAAGAACTAAATGAAAAGATTGCAGACAATCAAGCAAAGTATTTATAGATACACAAAGTAGAGCCTGTTGAGGCCTGGAAAATCGCAGGCGGCAACAGTAAGAGATTCTCCCCAATCAGTGTTCCCAACTAGCCCGCTAACTGTTTGGTATAGGGAATCCGTCCGGCTTACGGTCCGGCTACCGTAGGTCAAAGTAACAAGAAGGGTTTACCGGTTGCAGCCCGGTCCACCGGAATTTGTATTTTGACTTAATATGCAATGCATATGCCTATCTAAACCATGCAGGGTGATAAGGATGCCGGGAACCACACAATGTGCTGCGCAGGTTCTTACCTCTCGTCTTATGTTCACAACATCTAAACCACATATGCAACTACGAACTAAGATGATTAACTATCTATCCCCGGGGAGCCAAAATAATTATTGTTTAGTAATGCATTAACTTCATGTAGAATAAACACAATCACAGGTAACTGATATTTGTATTTACAGCACATGAAAGAGAAATTATTCCAACAATTAGATAGCTAACTGTTATGTGAAGCACCAGCATTACTATAAGTGGATTTTCCACAAAATAAACCAGAAATCATTCAACAAGACATAAGTCATAGAGACGTTAGAACGATCTCACAATTCATGGACATATGCTGAAAAACAAAATAGTTCATTTTCCTACCATCCATTGCACACCATTTGGAAAATTCCACAGCACTTTCTCCAACAGGCAAACTACAATCTTTATTGCAAAAAGGAAATAGTTCTTCTTTACAATAGGTCATCCAGTGTCACTGGGAAAAAGC
>LPNX011094946.1:838460-1001347 GCA_001517045.1 Pseudotsuga menziesii | reverse complement strand
AATTGAATGTTCAGCTCGAATTTGTCAGCTTGCTTCTGAATGGCCTCAATTCTGGCTTTGTTCAAGCGCACCTGTTCCTCCAAGAGCTGTACACTAATGGTTGCATGGCCTATTTCATTTCTGAGGATTTGTTCATCAATAGCACTGATGCTTTGCACTTTGGCTTCCTCATCTTGCTGCCTTTCTTGCAGCATTTCTGCAAATGCATCATGAGCTAGGAACTCTTGTAATCTCTGTTCAGCTTCTACCTGGCAACGCTTGTATGCTACCAGGGCTCTCCTGAAGAATTCTGCACAAGCTCCCTTCGTTTTCTTGACATTCTTCTGAAAGTCTTCTGCAGTGTTAACGGCGAATTCTATTAGGTCATGGTCCCGTTTCAAAGCTTGTTTATCTTTGATTACCAGCTCAGCTGGGACCTCTTTGTCATCCTCCATCCTGGTTATACTCGAAGTCAATACTTCAAGTATGTCCTGTGATCTGTCTACAAAGTAAGAAGCTGTGTCTAAGATTTCGTCCAGCCTCCCATCAATCTGGAGAACTTGAAATCTTTCCTCTTCTAAAGCAGTTTGCAAGTACAACACCTTAGCTTTCTGAGCCAAGATGTGCTCTTTAACAGGCTGCAGGTCTACCTGCTGTGCCTTTGCTGCTTCCAGCTGCTTTTCCAGTTCCTTAACGTGCAAGGTATTTGATTCATATATGATCTTTTGCTGCTCTACCAGATCTTCTACCTTTGCCTTCAGTTGCTCCTTTTCATCCTTTAACACTTGAATCTCTTGTTGGGCTTTTCCTAGGGCTTCTTGTGTCGATTCTTTTACCTGTGCTTCTTGTTGAATGGCAAGGATTTCGCCCTTCGTGGCTTCTATTTCTTTAAGCACATGCTCATATTTCCTTTTCAGCCTGTTTCCATCTTCTCTTTCCTTCCTGAGGGTGTCTTTCAGCTGAGCGGAGGTTTTCTTAGTTGAGTCTATCTCCTTCATCATCCGATCCACGTTGTCCTCCGTAGCGTCTATTGCTGCTCTGCCAGCCCTTATGACAAACTTTGGATCTTTATCTGTCCCGACCATCACTGCTTTATCAGTTATCATTGTGCTGGTCATTCCTTCAGCCTCTATCTTTTGCTCGGTTCTCCTCATGATCCTTTTGGTGGCCCTATCATAGTATACTGTGCTAAAATCGGGGACTTCTTCCCCCTTTTTCGGTGCAAAGGGCACTAAATGGAGCATGGGAGTAGTAGGAGTGATCGTAGTGAGCACTTGCAAGGTTTGCACCTCAGGGTTTTCCTCACCCTGACTTTGGTCTGGTGGTATTTTAGAGGCTGATTGTTGTATCAATTCTGTCTTTTCAGCTTCTTGTTTGCGAAGCTCTTCATTCAGCTTTTGCTGGGCCTCCTCAGCTGCTTGCTTAGCAGCTTCCTCAGCTTCTCTAGCTGTCTCTTTTGCTCTTTCAGCAGCATCCTGAGCAGCTTTTCTCTTTTCTTCTTCCCCTTTCTGGAGCCATTTCGCAGCCTCCTCTTCTAATCTTCGAGCTTCCTCTCTTATTCTTCTGGCTGTTTCTTCAGCCTTAGCCTGTTCAGCTTTCTCCTGCTCAGATCCACCTTGTGGTTTGAACCTCTTACCGAGCGCTGTCATGTTAGCGGCCCTCCTGAAAATAGATTCATCCCTGTCAATGTGATGAGTGTACTCATAAAATACTTTATGTTTCTTGCAGTGCTCGGCCATTCTCTCGTGAGTATCATTCCGTCTAAAGGTCATCTCCCCGAAACGGAACTTTTCTAGTTCCTGTATAAATTCAGGAGCCTGCTTCACATTTGCAAAGCTGCAACTACCTAGCTTGAATGGCAGAGGAGGGTAGGAAGCCTTCTTCTTCTGGAATAGGAAATGCCCAACTCCATCTATATACACTTGTCTGACAGCTTCCTTGTGTATGATATAATCTGTTGCATACTTGGGCAACAGATAAGGGGTCTTTGACCCACAAAACATCCTCAAATACATCCCATTTTCTGTCAAAAAATAGTCACCAAACTCCTCTATGACCTGCATGGCCTCTTCTGACATACAGTCACATTCCTTTTGGAAGACAAGAGTGTGCAGAGGCATGATAAAATGTTCGCAGATTTCTCGGTAGTAACTATGGTATTGATGAGTCCCTAGTAGCTTAAAGGCAACATATACGGGCACTCTGTCTCTGTCCCAAACACATTTGAGCCCGGGGAAGGGCTGGTGGCATATTATGCAGTCAATCAAGATCGAGCTCATGTAAAACTCAGATTTTTTCTGTTGTACTCCTCCTTTTGCCGCAGCTATACAGGAAGACAGGCTACTAGATACCAGGCCGGACCAGTTGAATATGGTCCCTTCAGTGGCCACATAGAACATCAGGGGTATCCATTTAAATTTAAATAACCTACCATTGGCCCTCCCGAAGATCCTGTTCAACATTAAAGCTATGAATCTGTACGGGGGTCTAAGGGTGGCTGTGTCATAATCTTCAGTAACTCTATGTCTAAAGAGTTTCCCAGGTAACAACATTCTCTTCATGGTCTCTATCAAGTCCATCCTGATATTGTCCAACCACTCATTGGACAGGAACACCTGAGGCTCAGGCAAGTGGTAGGCTAAGGCCACATATCCAGGGCTAAAGGAAGCATAGCCCTGACCTGCAACATTGCATATCAGCATTGAACCATGGTTTGTGTGTGGAAGGATCCACCTCATCAACTCAGCACATGGAAACATTTTGGGCCTGGTGGCAACCTTCATGATTGCAGACTTCTCTATGTTTGCATAGATGCGTTCCTCTTCCAAGCCCATATCCGGGACTTCCCTACGGGAAATCATTCTGTGTACGTCTCCCCACTTACACTCAGGGTCCACCCCTATGACACACTGTGTATCCTCATATATGTATTCAGTGGGTAGATCGGCCTCTATTGCTGTTTGTTATTCTACCACAGGGGCCTTCTTTTTCTGTCTTCTGGACATTTTGAAATCTTCCTCCAATGTAATACATCATTATATTAAACAATTCAAATTGGGGGACATTAAGAACAGTTTATTCTTTCTCCATTTGTCTATGTGGCAATAACGATATCAAACATAGGTTCTTTGCATTGAAAAAAATTGAACTAATCGTGCAATCTTGTGAGCTGGGCTATTGTCTAATATCAGTGTGTAAGAAAGCAACACATATATGCATAACCAATCTATATCAGGACTAACTGAACCTTATCAGCATAAGACTCATATTGTTTCTGCAATATAACAAGCAAGATTCCAATACTGCTAGCATTATTCATTCCATGGTTTATTATCAAATTCATGAATTTCACAGGACGTCATTTAAAATAGATAAGCGGTGCAAAAGCAAAATTTTCAAAAGTAGGGCACATGACTACAAAATTCCGATCTCAAACACGGTTCTACGATAAAGCTCATGCTATCGCGGGCATGGATTTACATTGATGCGACTATAATCCGCGAAAAACCAAAGCAAGTCTTCACCCAGGAGAACCCCAATAGTATCATCACCCATTCTACCCCTAAAACCTCGAAGACAACTGCGGCACGGCCCTAGGGCTTCACGGTGGCCGACAATGGTAAATGCGCAGCGCAGAGGTGAAGATTAGGGCTCGAAGAACATGCAATCGAACCGCCGGGCCTCTATCATGAACCAAATGGTGAAAACCCCCTCTAAAATGCTTCAAAGTCTTCATCCTATCAAGAAAATAACCAGGTGCAGGCGGCATAACGGCCGCCTGCACCGTGTCTTTCTCTATTTGCTAGGAATGAAAACGCGGGCCTTATAAAAGGGAAAAAACCAATCCCTCTAACGCACAAGCTATCCACCCAAAAGATAAACACGGCACAACTACTGGGGGAAAACAAAAAACCGCCAACCCTAGCCGTGGGTAAAAAAAACCCCGTTCATGGGGAAAACGGACTACGGCTGATAAATTCCACGTTATTCTCATCCTAAGTAAATCAGCCGAAACCTTGAAAAGAGGGATTTAAGATCCTACCTGGCAAGAGTGGACAATCCAAGTGGCGACAGTGATGGGGTCTTCGATCAACAACTGGACGTGGGTACCAGTACGAGGCTTCTACACGATTCGCGAGCTCGACAGCGTTGACAGCGCGGGTGTGATAAAAATAACAATAAAAAACCAAATAACACGCCCCGTATATATAAAACCTTCGCACGTGCGATAAGTCAAATTCGTCGGGGCGGACAGGAAAGACCCAGCGGGCGACACAACTTACCTCTGCCCGCAACGGCGGGGCATCCTCTTCACTCCACCACCCGCAACGTACCAAACCTAGGTCATAAAACGCGGTCGGGCGGTAAAAGATTCGGTGACCCCCGCAACGGCGTCCCATCATCCATACTTCATCACCGCGCGAGAAACTCTACGTAACGCGTTTCGGCGATATACGAAAACTCCGAACTTCCCGTCGACCCGCAACGGCGGAGACGGACAATCTTCCCTCCTCTGACGCGGAATGAAAACACGTCCGCCACATAAAGATACGGAACTCCCCCGCAACGACGAAACAAAGAACCACTAACCTTCGCATGGTCGGCACGGAACAGAAAGTTGAGATCCGAAGAAGGCCCGCAACGGCGAGGTGAAACGAAATCATCGAGTTCCAGCGATCATCCGTAACGGCGGGTTAACAATACTCAACCGGGTTTCGAAAGCCACCCGCAACGGCGGGGCAAGAAACAAACATCAAGTTTCAGCAGCCACCCGCAACGGTGAGGCGAAAAAGGAAAATACGAGTTGGAGAAGACCCGCAACGGCAGGACAGTCAAAGAAAAACCTCCCGATCCAAGAAGACTTTGCAATGAAATCTTTAAGGGTTACGCAAAAAACAATCAGAAGCTCAATTTAAGATGAAGTTTAAAGCGTGAAGTGAGGAAAACCAAGTGATTTGTGGCAATCAAAATGTCTGGGAGACGCGTTAAAAACCAAAAACCAAAATCAAAAGGCTGCAAGCAAGAGGGGATCTGACTAACTCAAAGTAAAGGAGGGTCCCAAAATTTTAGAATTTTGGGAAAATGTTGCAGCTGCAACAGAGCCGAAAGGATTCATTATCAAGATAATAAACTAGTTATGAAGATAGCGAACCCACATATTTGTGTTTTCAAAACAACATTAACCAAATCCATCAAATAAGCAGAGTAAGTTTCTTATCCAACTATTAAGCCAATAACAAAGATTTACAATTGGACATATTTCATCTACATGATTCAATAACATAATTAATTAAAAATGAACAATCTTTGTTCTCGTGCATCCATACCCAAGGATATATCGTGTTGATAAAGAGTTAAATCCACAACCGAATCGTAATATCAAAGTGTAAATAATAATCATTTAATTGAGATCCGAGTTTCCAAAGTATAATTACAACCAAAATCATAGATTGGATATTAACAAAGAATTTCAACTATCAAGAACATCGTGGTTGTAAGCCAATCCTAGGTATCCATATTTTAATACTAAAAACGCAATGTACAGTATCCATCCAAACACTTTTGCAAATCAAATGCATTTGAGTGTGAGAGGCTGCGAATCCCACGGTGTATACTAATGCATCCAAGTACAGACCCATAAGGGTTTTTAAAAACAAAACTTATCTTCATATTTTCTTAAGTGGTCGTAAGCCCTAACTTCCATTGGAACTACAAACCAAAGCCACTAGCCCTGAACCTTAAGAGTCTTACCGTATGACTGTTGAGTGACCCGTATGTATAGTCTATAAGCCAAGCCATGACAATAAGTACATACACAAAACTAGGTGGTGTTGGTATAATGCTAATGACCAAGATTAAAATATGCATTCTGCCTATTTAACAGAGGTTGAGTAAATTTATCACTTCTAGGTAGAGAAGAAGGAGACCTGAGAGGAGGTGACCATGTCACCGCTCTCAATAGGCCATGATTAGAGAATTGCATTCCACATTTACCTATCGTTAATATTGTGCATTGTCTACAATAACCAATGTAAATAAAAAAAGACCTTACCGATTTGATGTGTCCGACTTGGTTCCAAAGCTGGCCGATGTAGGGTTTGTTAGAGAAACCCTAATTTTCCAAACTTGGGATTTCAAACTTTTGATTGGACAGGAATATTTGCCTCTTTAAGGCGATTTTTCCAATGTAATCATTTTCTGAAAATAGTGCTGGGAAGCACCTAGAACAGGAAGCCCTAGTTTCTTCAATTTATTCTGCAAAACTGTATGATCTTCTTTCTCATGTATCTACAAAGTTTATGCTCCTCAAGCTCTGAAACTTCGTCTTGAGATGGCCTAGTTGAGTCTTCTTTCAAACAACACATGTCAGAGAAGAATTTGATTGTCTAACTGAAATTTATGGTAATTTTCCCAAGGTGACTCGTTTGAGGACTAGTTCAGTATAACAAACTTGTACAAACTGCCATGTGTCACTATTTCACCTTCGGGGTCTAAAACTCACCACAGAAACTAAATTATGTTTCCTATCTGCAAAATCTTGTGAAATTTGATTTGGAACTTCCTAGTTTAAGATATATCAATTCTCCCTATGTCACCTGTTTAAGATTGGATTCTAGAGGAGGCATGAATCCTGATTTGGAGGAATCATATCTCCTAAAGTATAAGAAATGTGTGGTTGAAACTTGCACACAAGGTACAAAAAGATATCATATTCAACCTGTCCAAGTTTCAGCTCTTGAGGCTTCTCTAATCTTGAGTTATAATGAAAGTGCCAATATGACTAGATTTTGTCTTCTGGGTTTTTCAAGCATGAAACCCTAATTTCTAGTAGCTACCATTGCAGCAGCATTTTGGCTACATAGTGTCATCTTTCAAAGTGGCTCTAATACCATGTTAGTTTTTCTACATTAATTTCATTAGGATCTTTATTTGAAATAACAACAAACATAACAAGATATCCAAGATGCATAAGATACACAAGACATAATGATTTTAATCAGGGAAATCATAAAGGAGAAAACCCCGCAAAATTCCTCATAATAGTTATGTCTCTAAGACAATATCACAAGATGGAAAAACCCAAGAACGAGATGTCTCCTACATCTCTCTCTCTCTTCCTCCTCATTCTCTCTCTCCTAAAGTGCACATGAGAGAGTGTGAGTGTGTGTAGCAAATGAGGAGGGCGCCTCCCTGTTTATATCCCTCAAGTGACTTAACTTAAAACATGACTGGGTCGACCTCTTACCCTTCAGGGACCACTTCACCTAGGGAGACTCAACAATACACTTTATTATATTCATCTTGGTGACTACCACCCCAACTTACAATGGAGGTTGTACCTCAAGGACCATATGCAATAATGACATCCCGAAAGGAGGGAGACACATATCTAATGGGGGTACAACAATATACAATGATAATATACATCAGAATATCTTCCGAAGTTACAATTACAACAACATCCCATGGTGCGGAGTTTTTGCTTCCATCTCATTGGGCTTCATCGTCATTAGCCCCTTCTCAACAAAAAGCATCTTCAACCATAATGGAATTCGCTCGAAGAACCTCTTTTTTGGACCCACTTCAAACTTTTCTTCCATCTTACTATACGATTTGATGGCTTCAACAACAAATTTGATGGTATAGCCTTCTTCCACTGGCAAGAATAAAAAATTCACGGTTGTGGCCCAGGTATTATCCAAATCCTTTAATTCTCCAATATTCTCCTTCGTCCACACAATCGGTACGGGTGCACCCCACACGACATGTATCTCAGTTTTCCTCTTCACCCATTCCTAGACTAGAATAGGAAATCCAGAGGAGAAAATTTTGTGAATATTTGAATGCAGGTACCTATCCTTCCAATCTTGTGGTGAGATTGAAAGTCCTCTAGTCTCTTTTTGTGCAAATTCATCCTCCTTTCTTTCAAACCATTCTTTGAGCTCTAATTTCGAAGGTTTCCACCTCATAGCTCCAATCCTCCTACACAATTCCTATCAGGTCCCGAAAATGAAACCTTTGTTGGATGCAGTCTGTTAGACTCAAGGTTCAACATAAATGACCAACAAGCACCCTATAAGCATTGGCGTTTTCCATTCTCTGCAGGCGGAGTAAAGTCTCACTCAAGATCCACATAGAAAATTACAAGAATCATGAATAAGGCTTGCACATGAGGGAAGGATTCCATTAAAACAATATTGATTATACGTTATCATGGAATACACTCTTTAGTCGCAACTTGAATATCTCAGATTGAACATAGATCGCTTAACATTCACATACACATTCATTACACATCAAGTAAAACCTGAAAGAGAGATATTATTCTATTACTTTCAGCAAAAATGAGTAGGCATGTACATCACAACTCAACAGCTTTACTCATGCTTACAGACTTCTTCCTTACATACAAGAAAAACATCAAAAGACTAGCAAAAGATGAAACGATATTGATATTATTTTGCGTTCCTAAGCAATTGTTATAATAACTCATTATAACATCAAAACCAACAACTTCATCATTAAATTCTCTTGCAAAATTATGCCTGAAATAAGCTAAGTTAAAAAAATCATACATACGCATAGTTGCTTCACCAATTTTGTTAGACACAATTGATTGTGTTACTAAAGCTCGATATGCAATATTGTGACCAACACTGACACCAACATTTTTATTTTTATTTTTTTATATGTTGTAATGCTCCAAAATCATTTATATTTTTGTTTGAATAATTGATATGGAAATATACTTACCAAACATATAATAACAATATGTTGTAATGCACCAAAAAAGATTGTGTTTTTGTTACGATAATTGATATGACAATATACCTACCAAACATATATTTGTTAGGATAGTTGACATGACAATATACCTACCAAACATATAATAACAATTTTAGAGCGTCAAGAATAACACCTATAATGCTCAAACTACTCTATATAAATTTGTATCATTTTACTTTATTACTTACAACGGATTTGCTTTAATTAAAAATATTATTTTCTTAAAAAATATTATATAATAACGCTTGCTTTAATTTAAAATATTATTTTCTTAAAAAATATCATACATTTATTATTTTATGTACATGTTTGTTTCTAATTTTTTATAAAAAAAATATTTTATTAATACATATATATTTATATAAATAATACTTTTTTATATTTTTTATAAAATAACACATTCCTTTTATTATTGTAAAAATTATTTAAATTTATTTCACTACAAAAAAAATTTTCATTGTTTATTTACAAAGACCGTAATATACACTTAGTTTTTTTCCTTTTTCTCGTGAAATTTAAAAAAATTAGAACCAACTAGTTCCGCAATTCTCAACCCGCAACGCCGGTTAGAGTGGCCACTTCAAATTGAGGAAGATTATATATACATATATAAACTATGTTATTAAATATTTTTTTATTTTTTTAAATGGGTAGTGAATCATATCTTTTTAAAACATATGAGTACGACATCATATTTTGATATCATATTTTATTATTATAGAGTAGAAATAAAGTAATAATATTGATTAATAAGTTTAAATAAAATATTTTATTATTGTAAAATAAAAATAAAGTAATAATATTAATTAATAAATTTAAATATTTAAATCATACTTTTGAATGCTCTTAAATATGTAGAGGACATTTTGATTAATTTTTTAAAATAATTGTTCAAGTGTTTGTATAATTATGTGTCAATTTTTTTTATTTAAAAATAATTATAATAATAAAAAAAATTACAATTCCTTCTTGCTTCTTCAAAGCAATTAGATGTTTGTAATGATGTGTAAATTTTTTAATTAAAAATATTATAATAATAAAATAAATTATCATATAGGAAGACGATTAAATTTTTTTTGGACTATATATTTTAATTAAATTTTGCTTATTAAATATGTTTAGAAATTTGATTTTTTTAATACTAAAAAGAGGAAGCTTTTAATTAAAAAAATGTGGGTGGTTGGGAGAATGATTGTTACCCTTATTCACCCTGTTAAATTTGGGTGGTTGGAAGAATGATTATTACCCTCATCCATTGGGTTCAATTTTTGTAATTGACATGAATACTTAATAAAAAAAATAACATAAATTAATTTTAAATAAGATTTAAAGTGTGAAAATGGATCAAATTTCTTGAGATACACATCTTAATAAAATATGTTATGAAATTTGATTCCTCTAAATATTTAAAAATATTCACTTAAACTAAATCTATACACGAAATCCATATTTGGATTAATGAATCTATATTAATATATAGCGAGGTACTTATACACAAAATCCATATTTGGATTAAAATAAATCTATATTAATATAGAGCTAGGTACTTACAATCCAATATGGAGGGATGTTGCTCATTAATTTTTTTTATTTCTACTCATAATAAAATAATTGAAACCAACCTAGATCCATTGTAATACACCATGATTTAATAATTTATTATTAATTATGCTAACAAATACTTTAACGATATGTTTAGTGTATCATCCTTCCAAGCTGCCGTGCTGCCCTCCTTGGGGCTTCCTGCTCGACCTCGAGCTGCTTCAGGCCGCCCTCATGGCTGCGCTTGGGGGAGGGCAATCCCCTCCCTCTACTCCTATCTCCGCTGAAGAAGCCTTCCGAAGGTTATTAACGCCAACCGGAAAGAAGCCGGTGGCCCCTTCCATTCCGAAGTTCATCAAGAAACTTGAAGTCATCCTTGAAATTGACCTTCCGGTAGAACAGCCCATCAAGATCGCTCTAGCTTTAGCTGAGCGAGGACTGGTTGGCTAGTTCATGGGTCTCTGGCCATCAACAAGAACCACGAACGACTGGATCCAGAGGAATTGGAGGCCTCAGCTAAAGAACAGTGTTACTTGTTACCTGGTCGGATGGGGGTTCTTCATCTTTGAATTCATTTCCAAAGAAGACCGGGATCTTATCTTCAGAAGCGGCCTGTACTTCATGGGCACCCAAGGCCTTTATCTTAATAGATGGACACCAGATTTCGACCCAAAAATTGATGTACCAAAGGAAGTACCAGTGTGGGTGAGGCTTCCAAACCTCTCGGTTCACTGTTGGAATATACAAACCCTGGAAAAAGTTGGGAATGCGGTGGGGAGATACATCGACAAAGCTGAGAACAAAGGCCAGTACACTTGTGCCAGAATTTGCGTAGAGGTAGGTCTTGAAGCAGGGCTCCCCGAGGCAGTTAAGCTAAAAGTAGGATCATGGCACCATTATCAAAAGTTGGATTATGAACAGCTACTATTTAAGTGCCGTCACTAGCATGAGCATGGCCATTTCCAGAGAAATTGCCCCAAAATGCAGATCCTAGAAAAGGGAGAAGGCTGGCAAAAAGTTAAGAAAGGGAAGACGACCTCCAAACCCCAGGAAAAAAAGACTTCAGGGGACATGTAGAAAAATATTCAGTCGTCAAGCTCAAACAAACCTACCCAGGAGGCCACAAAGGAAGCCCCAATCGTGATCCAGGACGCTAAGGAGCCACAGAAGGTTAGCGATCCAGCTGGGAATGACCCAGTTTCGATAAGCGTTGAAGAAACTCTAACTGAAAAATAGACTAGCAGCAAAGAGGTAGTATCCCAGGCTGCAAATCCCATGGAACCTGGGGAAATACCCCAATCCGACCCGGTGGTCTCGACAGCAGCTGATCCCTCCTAGCCCTCCAAAGACTCAAATGAGGATGCTTTGTTACTAGAAACGGACCCAGGAGAAGATACAGATGATGGCGCCTCGTCTAGCAGTCTTCATGACGTCCCGTTTAAAAACCCAAGAGGGAGGAAATCAAAAAAGAAGAAAAGAGAGGAAGCAACATATCTGTCTGTGCTTGAAGGATCACAAAAAACTCTGAAAGGCATGATGCATACTAGATCTAAGAAAGGAACGACCTCGGCCTCAAAAGGGGCCAACCCCACCTCCCACAGGACTTAATGCGATACATCTCCTAGAATTGCAGAGGCTTAGGATCTGCTTTAAAAGAAGAAGCACTGAAAGATCTAGTCCGAATTCATAAACCTGAGATTCTGCTAGTCCAGGAAACGAAATTGGAGGAAGCCGCTCTCCTCCAAGTTGGGAAAATGTTTTGGAAAAAGGGACCAGGGATCGCCAACAACTCCAGAGGAGCTTCTGGAGGTATAGCCACCTTTTGGGATTCCACCCTCTATGATCTAGAAGCTGAAGAACGCACTCTGCATTGGGTTTTCACAAAGCTCACCCACAAAAGCTCTGGTCGTACTATAAGTCTTTTCAACCTTTATGTCCATGTTTTGCATTCAGAAAAAAAAGATTGCTGGAATATGCTAGAGTCGTCTCTCAATTTGCAGCAACCAGAAAATATCATTGTAGCAGGTGATTTGAATATTACTCTTGATGCCAATGAGAAAAAAGGGCGAATGCCTGTTAGGGATCCAGCCAGGGAATGGGTTGAAGATATTATCCTTGGCTGGGATCTAATTGATATAAAGCCAGTTAAAGGGAAGTTTACATGGTCTAATAAGAGGATTGGACCTGGTCACATAGCTGCCCGGCTTTACAGATTTCTAGTTCATTCTTCCTTCCTCTCCTTTGGCCTCTTATCTTCCTCTAAAATTCTACCTAACTGCACCTCAGATCATAAGCCCATCCTGCTCGATCTAGCTCTAGACCAAGACCTTGGCCCAATTCCCTTCCGTTTTAGCCCGCTTTGGATCCAACATGAAGATTTCTTGCAAGTTGTTTTCGACTCTTGGACAACCCAAATAAGAGGGTCACCGTCTTTCATCTGGGAAGAAAAAATAAAAAGGCTCAAACACGATCTAAGAGACTGGGCAAAGCTCATTACCTCCCCCATTACAAGAAGGGAAAAAACTCAAGCTGATCAAGAAATTCACCAAACTCAAATGGATGCTGCCCCGTTTTCCGAAAGCCTCCTGCGTAAGGAAGGGGATCTACAGAAATCATACTTCTCTCCCTGCAGATTAGAAGAGGAGTATTGGAGGCAAAAGTCCCGAAGTCTTTGGCTTCTAAGCGGGGACAAAAACACCAAGTATTTCCATAAGCCGGCCGAGGCTCAAAAGAACTATAAAGTTGTCTCTGAAATAAACTTTCAAGGTATTCTGCTTAAATACTTTGAGGACATAAAGCAAGCAGTCGTGACTACTTTCAAAGAGTTATTCACAGCTCCAACAGAGAACCCTCTAAACACAATGTCTCACCCGTTTGACATCATTCCGCCTCTTATCAAGCCTGATGAAAATAACTTTCTCACCGCCCCGGTCACCATGAATGAGCTTAAAGATGTATTATTGGTTATGAAACCAAATAGCGCCCCTAGGCCTAATGGTTTCACAACCAGATTCTTCACTTGTTGTTGGTCAATTATCAAGATTGATCTTTTAAAAATGATCAGGTATTCTTAGGTGTTCAATAAGCTAGGAGGAAGCACCAATTCCTCATTCCTTGCCTTGATCTCGAAAGAAAAAGATGCCACCACCTTCAACCGCTTCAGGCCGATTTCTTTATGCAACACTGGGTACAAGCTTGTAACCAAGATTATAGCCACCAGGCTGAAAAGAATTCTCCCAAGAATTATCCCTGAAAATCAAGGCGGCTTCATCAAAGGAAGGAAAATCTTCGACAACATCATCCTCGTCCAAGAAGCAATTCATTCAAGTTGTCATCAAAACGAGAAAGATATGGTGATTAAACTTGATTTAGCTAATGCTTTTGATCGTGTCAGGCATGACTTTCTGTTTGCAGTAATGGAAAAATTTGGCTTTTCTCCTTCATTTATAAGCTGGGTCAAAGGACGTGTGTGTGGACCATGGATAGCCCCACTGGTCAACGGATGTTCTACAAGCTTCTTCCAAGCCACTAGAGGCCTAAAGCAGGGCTTCCCGCTGTCCCCTCTCCTCTATGCCATCCAAGCTTCAGTGCTCAGCTTTCAGCTAAACTTCTGCCAGGAAATCCACACGCTGCCTGGCTTAAGAATGGCGAATATTGTACGGGATGTAAATCATGCTCAATTTGCAGATGATACCTTGCTGTTAGCTGGGGCAAACATTCACTCAGCTAAACACTTTAAACAAGATCTTGAACTATATAAAGAGGTGTCCGGAAGCAAAATAAACTTCCAAAAGAGCAAGATCTTCAGCTGAAACTGCTCTGTTAGAGAGCTAAGGGACATAGCTAGAACTCTCGGAATGGAAGGTACAATGGACTAGGATGGCTTCACCTCCCTCGGCATCCCCATCTGCAAAACCAAAATCAAGTCAGTAAAATGGGAGCCTATCCTAGATAAACTCAAAGCCAAAATTCAAGGATGGAGCGCCAACTAGCTTAACCTTGCAGGGAAGATGATTCTTCTTAAATCTGTTCTGAACAGCATGCCAATTTATCATTCATCAATTCTGCTCGCCCCAGGATCGATAATCCGCAAAATAGAAAGAATACTCAGAAAATTTATTTGGGAAGGGGGGAAAGGGAATGAAAGGAAACTTCACCTCATCAGCTACGAAAAGATCCAAAAACCTCGTGATGAAGGAGGGCTGCAAGTGAGGAGTTTAGCCTCCCAAAATCTTGCTTTAGGAGCGAATTTGCTCTGGCAGCTGATCATAGGGAAAGAATGCTGGAGCAAGGAAGTTCTTCACAAAAAATACTTTCCAGGAACAAGGAAGAGATGCCTTGACTCTCAACCTTCGCTCAGAAACGACTCTCCTGTATATGATTTATGTATTAAAGCCCTAGAGCTCTTCAAAAAGAACCTCTACTGGATACCAGGAAATGGGAAAACAATAAGAGTTTTGGAGGACTCCATCTTGGGAGAAACTCCAGTAGGGCAGTGCATGGAAGTGGACAATATCAAACATTGGCTATTGGATAAAGAAGCCACTTTGTTGTGGGATCTTTCGGCTTGGGAAGACAATAATTGGATCGGCTAGGTNAGGGCAGTGCATGGAAGTGGACAATATCAAACATTGGCTATTGGATAAAGAAGCCACTTTGTTGTGGGATCTTTCGGCTTGGGAAGACAATAATTGGATCGGCTAGGGTCTAGGCGACCTTCCCCCTGAATTAGAAGCAGAAGCAGAAATTCTAATAAAACTGCTTCAAGGAAAATCTCCACTTAAAGAAGGATCCAGAGATAAACGAGGGTGGGGAAGCAAATCAGGTAACTACTCAGCTTCAGAAGGCTATACGAACATTCAAGCTATCCCTTATGCTGCTCCCAATCCTGTGGTCTGGAAGTTTCTCTGGACAAAAGCATTCATCCCGAAAATTGACATATTTTGCTGGGCGTTGGCCCATAAAAGCATACTTTCAGGCGAAAACTTGAGGAAAAAAGCTATGGAAGGACCAAACTGTTGCCCTCTCTGCAAAAACAAGGAAGAAACTATGGATCACATAATGCTAGGATGTCCGTTCTCCAAAGAGGTATGGAGAGAAGCAATGATGCTAAACCCTAGTATCAATCTTCCAGTCACCATCCAGGCCCTGCTTTCAGAATGGATGAAGCTCTCACCGTTCCGGTTGTCCAAGAAAACGCTGCTTCAAACTACCTGGAGATGGATCCCAAAAGCCATCTGCTAGAAAATATGGATTGAGAGAAAGAACCGAATCTTCAGGGAAAAAGAAAACCACTCCTCTAAATTTGCCATTCAAGCAAGAGCAATCCTAGGGGAAGCTCTTGCACATAACATCTCCCTGAAAGACAGCATTTAACTCCTCCCGGAAGAATCACAGTGGTTAAGCAAGCTTGTTCCAAACCATCAGAGTTGATCCCTGCCAAATCACACCAAGAATGTTGACTGTGAAATTAGACTTGATGAACCAGGCTTCATCAGCTGGAGAGCCTCCCTGAATGAGCTATGCCTCTTCTTCGACAGTGCATCAAAGGGCAATCTAGGAATAGTTGGTGGGGGTGGAGTGTTTATTTTGGCTAATGGAGTTGTTGTTAGCAGTTACTCTTGGGGGTTAGGTATTGAATCAAACAATACAGCAGAATTCTGTGGTCTCTTGCAAGGTTTAAGGATCGCTCTCTCCAAAGGAATCAACACCCTAACGGTCTTTGGCGATTCAAGATTGTTGATTCAAGCACTAATAAAGAAGAAGCAGCCCTCCCAACTAAAATTGGCATTAATTTATCATAAAATTTAGTTGCTAAGCAAAAAAAATCTGTCCATTAGGTTCTTCCATGTACTTCGGGGGTTGAATTCTTTGGCAGACAAAGAAGCCAATAGGGGCACTCTCTTGAGCAGAGGTATCTTAAACAGGGATGGGATTGAAAATCGATGTGATATCCCCTGAAAGTAGCAAGTTCATGAGCCTCATCTTGCGATTCCATTTGTCCTGCAGTGTACATTGTTCATCTCCACTGTACTACATATTTTCCCTCTCTGCCGAAACTGCCAAAAAATCTCTGCAAGGATCCATCGGGTCACAAAAATCCCGTGACTTTACTCCTCATCCACCTGGCTATTTATCCATTGCGTTTCTCATCTTCCCAACCATCTGCTCATTTGAGGAGCCAATGAAGAGTTCCTTGTTGGTGTGCTGCCCCTTTCAAGAGGATCCTCCTTAGAGTCGGGGCCGACAGTTGAAGAACGACTGGACACGTTGGAGAATGCAATGGGAAGACTCAGAGCTCGAGCGGATAGACAAGATCAGGCTCTGCAATCATCCATCTAGGCTGGAGAGAAGAGTTGGGATCTTCTCAACGACGATATCAGGAAGCTGCATGTAGATCTTTCGGCATCATCAGGAAACCTGGAGGACTTCAAAGAAGAGGTTCATACCGGCTTCAAGGATGTGGCTAACACCCAAGGGGAATTTGGGAATTGCCTCAGTGCCCTAGAGAAGGCATTCAATAAGCTGCTTGCAAAGTTGGACAAATGACCCTCACAAAACTGGCATCCGAAAATCTCTTAGCTTCATGTCTCTTTTGATTGTTTTGGTGAAGTCGCATCCTCCTTTTAACTTCTGCTTTGGTTTTTTTGAAGCTATATGCTAATGTAATCAAGCTGTTGGGCTGCATTGGATACTAAAATCCATGTTGACAGAGAATCTTTCCTGGACTGTCATTTTGTTAAAGTCCGCGGTCGCTGTTTTACCGGCATCAATATAATCTAACCCGATGTTATGGTAAAATAAAAAAAAAACTTTAACTATTATTTTTATTATTTTATTATTTTTGACAGAAAAAAAAGTCAAGAATAAAACTTTTTTATTTAATAAAATATGCTCAAGCGGGACAAAAGTGAATATAGTTGTTAAAGAGTTTTTGCTCACTCACAAGTGGAAAAGACATGTGGCTGAAGCCACTGAGTGAGAACTCAAGATCCAAGAGCCATCATCCCCAAAAATTAGGTCACAATTCCTAGTTGAGTGCTAAAGAGCAGGAGGCTCATAAATGACCAATTCCTAGGAAAAATACTATATATTAGTATATCCATGAACAGCAGGAGGCTAGTATTGGACAGGGATTGAATCTATGAATGCAAGAGATAGCACATTGAAGGATTTTTCTCTTGTGGTTCAACGAACAGACTCGAGGGTTCTGGAGCAAGTAACTTGGCTTCTCTAAAAGTTGGTTGGGAGGAACAACTTCTCCACTTTTATTTTTCCAGCATTTGTGCCAGGTTCTAAATCTATGTTTCTTTTTGCATTTATAGTAATATGTTATTATTATTCTAGATCTAGACAAGTTATGTTAAAACCCAGTATAAAATGATTAGTGTAGCTTAATTATCCATTTCCTAATTTATTATGTTGATTATAAACATGTTATTTGAGTTCTAAGATTTTCCTTTTACGGATTATATGCTAGAAATCAAAACTTAGCACTTAATGATATGTATCAAATTATATTGAATCCTTCCTAGGCGATTGTTTTATTAATGCACTTCTGTACTCTGTATCTATATTATTTTTCTAGTTTGTAATTTTGAAACTAATGGTAGACATAATATCTAGATCCTTTAATCATGCTAAGTTTATTCTAGTACAGGCTTAAACAGCGTAATATATATATATACAATCCTGAAAACCTTATTAAGGCATGAAGTAGATCTGTTACATACAGAGTAATCCTACTTACGATTTCAAATGGAAATTAATCTTATATCATATATGGCGGATCAAAGATTTAGTTTAATTAACCCTCCACATAGTGAAGTTAATAATATCATGAATCGATCCTTTAAAGATCTATAGGTTTTTATTTTCCATTTCAAGGATCCGAACTAACTAAGAGACATTATAAATCGTGGATCTACAGTAATCAACTAAGAGACAATATAAATCATATATTTACAGTAATCAAACTAAAATCTCTTAGACAACCTTTTCTAGATTTTGTTTAAATAAACACATATGGATCGAAGATCGTAACTAACATTATACTATCCACAAAGCATGTGCAGGATAATTAAAATAAAATAAAATCACATCTAATACTTCACAGACTCGTGTGCTAGCTATTACAACTATATATTAATCTGTCACAGTAATCCAGGGACTAAAACACAGTCTCATAAGAGATTAATAACAATAAGACATGAAAATGGTGTAATAGTGCTACAAAATGAGTAGTCGCTCTATATATTCACATAAAGAATGAGTAATACAATACAATGATCATGTTGCAAGCATGAATGACAAAGCAATTCGAATTCCCAAGGAGGTCATTCGAATTGAATGAGTGAGTCTAGCTTAACTGAATGTAAGCCACAGTCAACACTCAAGTTAACCACTAATCAAGACCCTAATTGACTCAATTGAGCCCTAACTAAAGTCGGAGTGCAATAAATGACTAAGTCTAACTTAAAGTAGCTCAGACACATGTCACTACAAGCTAACCAGCAAGTGGTAGTGCATCAATGACTCCAATGAACCCCGATGAGGTTAACTAAAGTGTAATTGACCATCAGAAGTGGTTGGAGGCGCCCCTGTTGACTCCAGTTCATTAAATAATCAATAAATAATCAATTTAATGAAGGTACCTTTACTGCTCTGTTTAACTATTTGTAACCATCAGTTAGCAATATGGGGCATTAATGACACTCAGATCACCCCCGGAGTGCTCCAGTTATTCTCCCTGAATGTAGGAGAAGGCTAAGTTAGCCTCCTTGACTAAAGGTAGGCGTGGGTGTGCTCATGTTGATGTCATCTAGTGCTCCTCTGATGCCAATTAAGTCAATAAAACTTAGGATAGTGGTTTAACTAGGCCAAATTGACCAAAATGAGTGTGTATGGTGGTAAATGTCTCCAACACCCCCCCTTAAGTTATGCTCAAGAGGAGTAGAAAACATAAAATGCATAAAAATGCTAGGGCCCCGACAACTAAGGCCATAGGTCACCCTGTACAATATTGAAACTAAAACAATGCTAAAAAACAAACTAAGTGAGGAAAAGAGGGAAAACCCAATGGGAAACCCCCCCCCCTCAAGCTGAACACTGAAAGTAGTCTGATCACCCTGATGGACTCACCCCTAATAGTGAACAGAGGTAAGTGAACTTCTTTTCTGAAAATCTCTTGGTGAAGATGTCTGCAATCTGCTCATCAGTCGGGCAGTATTGCAGAATGATGGTCATGTCATGCACTAGCTCTCTGATATAGTGCATGTGTATCTCTACATGCTTGGTTCTTTACCTAGTAACTAGATCTGTGGATATCTTAATAGCACTTGATTCTCACAAAAGAGGACAATGGACAAAGTACTACCAAGATCAAACTCTGAAAGAATGCCTTGCAACCAAACTGCTTGGATGCAAGCATTCACCACTCCTTGATACTTGGCCTCTACTGAAGATAATGCTATGGCAGCCTACTTTTTGCTAGACCAGCAAATGGGACCACCACCAAACATGAATACATATCCGAAAGTAGAATTCCAATCAATAGAATCACCCGCCCAATTAGAATTTGTGTATCCAACTAGCTCTAGCTCGGAGTCTACATCATAGTGAATGTTGTAGGTCCTGGTTCCATGAATATACTAGAGGATCCTCTTGGATGCCTTCCAATGAAGATCATGGGGCTGGTGCATGTATCTTGATACAGAATTCAAGGCATAACAGATATCAGGTCGAGAATGTGTCAAGTACAACAAGCTACCAATCAGCTGTCGATAAATAGTGCAGTCCATGGGAGGTGTGCTTTTTCCTTCTTCAAGGTTGATCCTTGAAAGGAAAGGGAATGGTGCAGACCTACATTCAGCCATGTTAAACTTTACTAACAGGTCTGATATGTATTTGGACTGAGTGACCATTATCCCATCAAAAGTTTGCTCAATTTTGAGCCCCAAAAATTGTTTTAAGAGCCCCAAATGCCTCATTTCAAATGCATTGTGGAGAGCAGTTTTGATGGCTGAAATAGAAGCAACTGTGCTACTTGTGATCAGTAAGTCATCAACATATAAAACAATAATAATCAAATGACCATCAGATTGCTGTATATACACATTTGGATATGATCTACACCTTTGGAAGTTTTGTGAGAGAAGGAAGGCATCCATCTTGGAATACCACTCTCTTGGGGCCTATTTTAACCCATATAGTGACTTCTTTAGCTTGCAAACCAAGGATGGATCAGTGATGTAGCCCTCAGACTGCTTCATGTATATCTCCTCATTAAGATCTCCATGCAGAAAGGCTGACTTAACATCCATATGATGCACTTCCGAGTGCTTAGAGGTTGCAATTGCCAAAACTAGGCGGATGGAGTCCATTTTTGCAACCGGTGCAAAAGTCTCATGGTAGTCCACACCTTGGACCTGAGAGAAACCTTTTGCCACCAGAATTGCCTTATATTTGCAGGTGCTGCTGCTGCCATTAGCAGCAACCTTGGTCTGAAACACCCACTTGCATTGAACCAATTTCCTTCCCAGAGGAAGAGAAACTAGCTCCCAAGTAGTGTTTTTTTGAAGAGAATTCATCTCTTCATCCATGGCAACTTTCCATCTCGGATCCTCCTAAGCATGGTAGTAGGATTTTGGGTCTGAATTAATCATCAAATAATAAGTTTCGTACATCAAATTATCAGGACAAGAGAGCATAATACCTGCTCTTTGGAAATCAGACCGGGTTCTCCTTGGATCATCCAGAGTTCCAATGTTATCTCTTGCGAAGGAGAGTGTCTGTCGGGCCCATGTGGGAAGATGATTTTGTACTTCAGGTTCTGATTCAGCATCTGATGTTTTTTGTACACTAATATCAGAAATCAGAGGATCCAAATTAGGGTCATCACTTCGAATTTCATCATCCAAATATTCAGTAAAATAGGAAGGAAATTCAACAGTTTCTCCTTCATTAGTTCCACCTCCTGAAGAGGCTCATCGAACTTGACACTTCTCTCGATGATGATCTGTTTTGTTTTTATATCCAGCAGCTTGAAACCTTTTGATTCATTAGGATACCCAATAAACATACATTCTATGCTTTGCGGTTGCAAAGCCCTTCTTTTATCAAGTGGAATTCGGGCCTATGTAGTGGACCCAAACACCCACAGGTTCGACACATCCGGCTTGTGTCCGAAGTATGCTTTGAAAGGGGTCTTCCCTTTCATGGATGAGTGTGGCACTCTATTCTGAATGTATGCTATAGCATGCATGGCCTCAGCCCACAAATTTGCAGCCAACTTCTTTGATTCCAACATGCAGGTGGTCATCTCCTTGAGAGACTGATTCTTCCTTTCCGCTACACCGTTCTACTAGGGAGAGTAGGGAATTGAATGTTGGACCTGAATACCACTTTGGGAGCGTATGTGAAGCAACTCATTATTGACATACTCCCCGCCATTATCATATCTCAAGATATTGATCTTAAGCCCAGAGGCATTCTCGATCAAGGCCTTCGGTTCAGTGATTTTTTCACATACTTCAGACTTCTTTTTGAGAAATAAGACCCATGTGTACCTTGAAAAATCATCAATAAAAGTCAGAGGATACCTTGATACATTCATGGATGTGACAGGAATTGGACCGCTAATATCAGAATGTATCAGCCCCAAGATGCATGTAGCTCGGTTTGCCTTCCCCTGATCGAACTTGTGCTCAGGGTGTTTTCCAACCACACAGCCCTTGCAAATTCTAATGGTTGCCTTGATGACCGAAAGGCCTTCAACCATGGAGTTTTTTTGTAATTGCTACAAATATTTGAAATTGAGATGGCCAAACCTGTCATGCCATAGCCTACTAACTTCATTTCCATGAGTTAGCAGTGCGGTGGGCTTTGCATCCGCCACAAAGTGGGAAAAATCATAGGCTTTTGCATGATAGTTTGCAAGGCCTTTAGCAACAAGTTTACCAGATGCAAGTTAAGTTATCTCAACATCATTTGAGTTGAAAGATACTCTCTTAGGCACTCCTGTATGTGTCATCTGATAGACACTGAGGAGATTTGATGCCAGAGACGGTACATACAAAACATTTGAAAAATAGCCATTCTCAAGATCAACCATACCTTGTCCTTCTGAAATGATGGTGAAGTCATCTCCCATATGGATGGGGATGGATTTTCCAGTCTCCAAGGATGAGAAGGAGTCTCTTTTAGCCATCATGTGGTTCGAAGCTCCAGAATCAATCAAGAGTGCTTTGTACTTCGAAGTGCTTGCCATGAGGCCATGACCTCTTTCATGTTGTGGTTCCCAATCTTGGTGATCTCTCCTCTGAAATATTTCTGAAATATTGATGTGATTTCTCTCAAGGAGAGAGGTAGATTCATCAAGCTTCTTCTTCATGCAGGCATGTTCAGCGTGGAAGCCCTTCCCGCAGTATGAACACTTGACTTTTTCCTTTCCATGATGCCCTTTTCCTTTATTCTCCTTTGAGCCGGAAGACTCATCATGCTCCTGGTTTTCAACTTTAGGCTTAGGAGCTTCGAATTTAGTTTTTGGGTTCTTCTGCTGCTTTTCTTTACCCTTAAGATCTTTGGGCCCCGAGACATGGATGGATTGATCATGGGAGGATCTGATGATCCCCATTTGGACAAGCTTATCATGTTCACTTGTTAGGGACTCAATAAAGGAATTGAGTGTAGGCATCTTCCATCGAGGGGTTGTGAGCTTCCCCACATGGAATGTAGAGACAAAAACTGAATAATCAGCTCCAAGTTTGGAAAGTATGGCGAGGATGAGCTGATCATCCTCCTTCTCTACTTTGCATTGCTTCAACAATAAGACAATGTTCTTGAACTTTGTCATAAATTCATTCAAGGTCTCGAAATTGGAAGGCTGGAGAGACATCAATTCATTTTCGAGCTTTCCATATAGGGTTTCCAATTTGTCCCAAATTTCCTTTGGAGTCTTCAATCCCGAAAGATGGAAAAGAAGATCCCGGGAAATAGAGAGGCACAAGAATCCAAATGCTTCATCCTTCTTTTTCAAGTATCTAGCTTTGTCTGTCACAGAAGAAGGCTCTTTTTCAGTGTCCATAGTGACCCTATAGATTCCTCTGGCATGTAGCTGGATCTCCATATCTCCTTTCCATGAGTGGAAATTGAACGGAGTCAAAAGATCTACGAAAGAAGCCATCTGAATTTGCTGGAGCGAATGCTTTCACTTGTTAAAAACCTGAAAATCACAACAGAAAGGGCAATGTAAGGTCAGACATCCTGCACATTTTAGGCTTTCATCACACCCAGCATAGTCAATCAAGCAAGCTTGATCAACAAGTTCCTTACTTGGGGTATTAAGTGGTAAGCCTTGGCTTCTGCTGCAGTGCTGGATTTTTGAGCTATTGCTCAATTTTCATGCAAGATCTGTCAAAAACCTTGTTTTTGAGAGATTTGAGCTTCGTCCGACCATGAGCTCTGATACCATATTAATCTATCACGGTAATTTAAGGACTAAAACACAGTCTCATAAGATATTAATAACAATACAACATAAAAATGGTGTAATAGTGCTACAAAATGAGTAGTCGCTCTGTATATTCACATAAAGAATGAGTAATACAATACAATGATCATGCTGCAAGCATGAATGACAAAGCGATTCAAATTCCCTAGGAGGTCATTCGAATTGAATGAGTGAGTCTAGCTTAAATAAATGTAAGCCACAATCAACACTCAAGTTAACCAATGATCAAAACCCTAATTGGCTCAACTAAGCCCTGACTGAAGTCGGAGTGCAATAAATGACTGAGTCTAACTGAAACTAGCTCAGACACATGTCACTGCAAGCTAACCAACAAGTGGTAGCACATAAATGACTCCAATGAACCCCAATGAGGTTAACTGAAGTGTAACTGACCATCAGAAGTGGTTGGAGGCGCCCCTGTTGACTCCAGTTCATTAAATAATCAATTTAATGAAGGAAGGCGCCTTCACTGCTCTGTTTAATTGCTTGTAACCATCAGTTAGCAATATGGGGCATTAATGACACTCAGATCACCCCCAGAGTGCTCCAGTTAGCCTTTTTGACTGAAGGTATGTAATGTCCCCTTTTTTGGAATTTTATTAAAATGCCCAATTTTCCAATTTTTTCACTTTTTTTGCTCTTGACTAGTTTTCATGTCTAGACCTCCAAATTGACCCAAATGCTTCCAAATTTTATCTCAAGGTACATGACTGATAATATAACTTAAATATCATGCTCATGTATATTTTTTGACCTCCCAATTACTTCTGCAAACTTGTTTAATGTTCTGTTCAAAGTAGGAGCCTTTACTAGCGAATTGGGGCTCCTATTCCCCCCGGGTAATTGCTGGAAATGGCCTCACAAATGATCCCAAAGTCACTTGAATTTATTAACAGAGGCTGGTTATGTGTAAGGGACCTTTTCAAAGTCTCATATGCATCATGGTTCAGTTATGACTCTTTCCAAAACAACTCCCAAGTCACAATTTCGACCCTTGGGGAAAATGCACCAAATCTTCTCCCAATGCAATAAAAATGAGTAAAATGGCTTCCAATACTTAATTACTGAACATGAGACTTGAAATACACATTAATTATAGTCCATCCATCATACCTTTATCAGAGATACATTCCTCCATTCGAAATAATAAGCATTACCATGGCATATATCAAAATAGAGTGGAAATGGTCATTGTTTGCTCATTAAAAGTCATTTTGTCATACAACTCTTGGGAATTTCAACTTGAAACTTTCTGAGAATGAATAATAGAGAATATTGAATTGATTCCAATCATAAATTGACAATGAAAGGCTCTCCCAATTCGAAATCATCAGCATTACAATGGTTCACAACAAGATAGTGGGGAAATGACATTATTTCTTCATTATTCAACATTTTTACATGAATTATTTTGGGTATTTCGACCTGAGAGTATTCTAAACATGAAATATAGAGCACATACATCAGAACATAAGATAATTAGCATAAGAATCTTCCCCAAAGAGATCAATAGCTCACCCAAAGCGCAATCCCTTCATTGGCATGAATATGTTGTGAAAATTGGAAATAGTTGAGAGAGAGGGCTTCCATAGAAGAATACACATGCTTTCCTGTAGCTTACACCTGCAAATAAGACTCCATTAAAGCTCCATGAAATACCTGAGTGGCCTTCCCAAACACCAACTAGGATGGGAATCTTTCACCCTCAAAATTGGCTTAAGTAAGAAAACTAGTCATCCACTAGCTCTCACAAATCACAAATGACAATTTCACAAATGAGAAAAAGCTTCTTCTCATGGCTGATCCTTGTATTTTATAAACATTATTGGTATTCTAAGGTTCCAAATCCATCCATAAACCAAGGCCAAGTCGAATTGGTGTGGCTGCTCATGCTATGCCATGTGGCCTCTCTCTTCACCTTCCTTCTTCTCCCAAATTTGAGTAGGAGCCTCTTGGCCTTCTCCAACTCCCAATTTTGACCTCCAAGATGCTCTATTCAAGCCTGACATGTCAGTATGTCAACCTTCAGATCTAACTTGGGTCATAACTGTCATAGAATATCCATCATTGGTGTCATAGCTGTCATAAATGTAAGGGGAATCTAGCCATGTGTCCATGAAACTCCCATTTGGCTCTTCCTCTCCCATGTAAGTTACAATTCATCCCAAATTCGACCTACGAAGTATATGGACAAGTATATTAACATTATAATCCATACAAAAACATTAGACTTCCCATATATTCAAATTTGCAAGAGAAAGATACAATTTAACATAGGAATTCTAGCTAGTGTGGGCCCCATAGTCTCCATGTGTCTTCATGCTCTATTGCCAATTCCATTTTCTCTTGTATTTATTTAATAAGATCAATTATTAAATATGTATCCCCTTATAATGTCTAAACATCATTTATTATCCCCCTTATTCCAAATCTCAAAGCTTCCACCCCCAACCTAGGAAACTAGTGATTTTCATCCTTGCAATTATTTGACTTTTAGCATCCATTTGACAACTTTCATGAATATGAAAAATGTGATTTGGCCATTGTGACCCAATGCCAAATTTGGGACATTACAATGTAGGCATGGGTGTGTTCATGTTGATGTCATTTAGTGCTCCTCTGATGTCAATTAAGTCAATAAAACTTAGGATAGTGGTTTAACTAGGCCAAATTGACAAAAATGAGTGTGTATGGTGGTAAATGTATCCAACACTATTTTTACGGCATCAAAAGCTCAGTCACGAAGCAAGTCTCGTTTTCCCAACAGACCCAAGGCTATCGTCGATAGCCGAGTCTTAAAACAAAGATTTTAACTACTATATAAGAAATTGCAGACCCTAAGGGTCATATTATTTAATTTAAGAGGACAAATTAAAGATAGGGTCGTAAGTCCACATCATGGCTACCCCAATCTACACAGAGGCAAAGCCTTGGTAGAGTAATCACATACATCCACCGTGTTCATCACAGGATCACATCAACTACAATTGTAAACACAAGTATTATGACTCACGGTCGTAAGACCATCGATGATGGCAACCTTCTGGGTTAAAAACAAACAACGTATATATACAGATATAAGGCAAAAATGATCATTGGAATCACATAGCCGAAGGCCGACATCCTTTATTATTTAAACAACACATTTTATATTAAAGAGTGGTTGTAAGACCATCATCGATGGCTTCCACATTAATTTTAATCCCAACGTTAAATAGTATGGGAATAAGGCCAGTCAATGGCACCCAAACCTTGCTAGGGTACATTTAAAAACATTACATTACAGTGTCGTAACAATGGGTAAAGAGTTGACGCGAAACAAACCCTATAAGGGTTTTACAAAAACTCTTATGCTTTTAACTGAAACATTTATCTTATTAAACAACGGTGGCTACCACTTGTAACCCTCACGATTCTTTCTTGACATGATCTGCAACCATGGCATAGATGGGTCAACATGGTGTTGAAAATATTAATAAGGAAAACAAAGGTTTAACTGTGAGCCACATACTCTACCTGAGTGTTTGGAAACACGAGCCTAGGAGGAGGTGACCCTGTCGGCTCCCTCTCTAACGCCTTAACCTGCATTGTTCATTATAGTTAGAAAAACTTTATACTCTATGAAATCAAATCAAATAGAAAACTTAAATTATGCAACAACTCTTACCTTGGCGAAATGGCAGAGAGGGCCAGGGGTCGGCTCCTCTGGAGCACCCTTATCCCTCCTCTATCTATTACAAAACAAAAATATAGTTAGAATTTACTAAATCGTTCCATTATGAAATCAACAGTAGCAAAACTTCTTTAAAAAAAATAAAACCCTTACATGTAGCAGGAAGTCTGAAAGGAGAAGATGTGGGAAGTTCAAGTTCTACTCTACAGTCTGCAATGGAAGTCGAAGAAACTCTTTTAATACCTCGAGAAGGACAAAATAGATTACTGTTAACACTTGCCCAAAAACTAGGACCCACACTCTGTAAACAAATCAAAGCTCGACGACCCTTGTTGGCCACACAGAGGTCTAAAAAACTCTTTCTTCCACAATAGTAAGGGCAAATCCCTTCGGCTCATGTCAACTGCACATAAGAAGCAAGAAACCACCTATACACTTTCCATCATAAGTTGAGCAGAGCTCGGATATGTTTATTTCCCACCAAACCAACATGCAAATGAGGCCCTAGACAAGAAACAACACATTAAACCACGGTCTAAAAACCCTAACTCCCATATGAACAGATGGATGGTCGAGAGAGCACCACATAGCCGAGTAAAGGACCTCGCTACGCTGTGAACTCGTAGCGAGATCATGAGTTAATGCCAAAGCCAACCAAGGACAAACACAATAACCATCGACAACACAATCATTTAAACCACAATCATTGCAATCAAATTTGGATTATGATCATTACCAAGAACCATCGTAGGTGTTGGGACTGTGGCATGTAATGCCATTGTGCATTATGCCAAGGACCACACCCTCAATACACTATAACCATAGTGTTATATTATGACAAGATCTTAGAAATAAATTTACAACCATGGTATTATATTATGCCAATAACATCAAGTTACAATGCAACCGTCATGTTATAGTATGCCGAAACCTTTAACACTTTGCAAATAAGGGTATAACCATATGACTTGGTATATAAACCATAACGATCGAGGACCTTAAAGAAAGTGCATCATAGACCAAACCATGTAGTCTCATGCCAAATATTAAGTCATAGACCCTCACTTTTTATTTATATAACAAGAGGTCACCATATGGAGGAACCATATGCTTTACAAACCCTAAGCACCTTAAGCTTAAGGGGAGATCACCACACACCATAACATAGACTATGGACACTCTCCCTACTCCTTAGGCTAGTTTTAGCCTAATATAAAAAGTAAACAATAAAGAACAAATAAAAACTAAATACATTGAACCTCAATAAGACATGGCTAGAGGTTGAGCTAGCCAATATCACAACTCAGTAGAACCTCTCTTAAACAAACATGATAAACATATTAAAATAGACAGAATTATATATCATAGAAAATCTGCTAAATATGAAAGTAATGCATGTAAATTATTATTTTTTTTACTATTTTTAGGTGTGTTCCATGCATATATTAGAAAGGGATCAAATTTTTTAAAATATAATTTTTTAATTTAAATTTCAAGAAATTGAATGGTACTTAATAAATTTGTGTTTAAGATGATTTATATTGATTATAATAATGTTCAAATATATTTCTCTTTATTGATTGAAATATTCTAATAAAAATTATAATTAAAAAAATTGAATAACTACGTAATCTCCACTAATTTACTGTTTTACACCCTTGGTCTTTTTCACTGTTTTATCGTTTTTGAAGAATAAAAAACAAGGAGAATGAGCTTCGCCCTTGGTAAGGGGTTCGTTAAATTGCACAACCCTTATTGGATTCATCCCCGTACTTTCCAGATTTTTAACCATTTATAGCTGAAATTGCTTTTTTTGTGTTAGTGCTGGTGTTAATGCTAGAGACCCTAAAGCATAAGCGGAAAGCTTTTACCTAATGATTGAAACCACGCCATAAACAGCTATCCCATCCATTCATGTCTGAGGTAAACGAATTTGAACGTGCTGGTTATGGAAACTTACTAAAGTAACTTGGAACATATCAATTGGAGTAACATATAACCAGTCGTACTCTTTGTCACGTGAACTAAGTGAAAATGCGTTTTCTTGTCATTCGTACTGAGTAGACAGGGTAGAGGTACTGCATATGGCAAATACCATGAGAAACTGTACTGTAACTCGACTAAATTAGGCCCGCGGGCCAGTATTAAGATGTGATAGAGGTGGATCGATGCCATCGTCATCTGTCTTTTGGGGTCCTGGAGTAGTCATCCGGTGAGACAGTGACACTGAGAGATAGGGTGAAAACTTGTATAATTTTACTATTTTGGCCTTTAGGTATATTATCGTATTATCAAATTCTAGGTTTAAAGTGCTCGTACGGTCATCAGCAATCACCATAACTGGCTTTCAATTTTAGCGCCACTCTTTTTCAGTGGTTGTTTGTTTAAATTCCCTTTCCCTGATTTCCCTATGAGTCTCATGAACTGTTTCGAGGAAAGGGGAAGGAAGAGTAGAGGAGGAGAATGGGAAGGGGAAAAACCCAGATGAAGAGGATCGAGAACACAACAAGCAGGCAGGTTACTTTTTCTAAGCGCAGGAATGGGTTGCTGAAGAAAGCTTACGAGCTCGCGGTGCTCTGTGACGCCGAAGTGGCACTTATTGTTTTCTCTCCTCGAGGGAAGCTCTATGAGTTCGCCAATCCCAGGTATGTACGGTTTATGCCTATTTAGCCTAGCTATTCGACTGGTATAAAGGTTTGATCTCTTTCATTTCATACGTCAGTTGACTGATTAGTGAACGGTATTTCCATTTAGAAATCAAAACATTTTAGGGCATAATTGGAGTTTGCAGGGGTGTCCACTGCTGAATGGTCAAGCCCGTATTTTGGAATTTGGAAATCTAGGGTTTCTGATTGATCTTCTATGCTTGAAATAAACATTTGGTAGCCGATAATAATGGAGTTATATGGGCCAAGTTCAAACTTCCAACAGTTTACTGATACGTTCGCTGTGAAATCTTGATATCCTTACGAAAATGCTTTTCCTTTTCCTAAAAATCAGTATATACTATAGACTAAACCTCAGATTGCAAAGCCGTTTGGGGATGTTCCTGCATTGCAACAATAGTGAAGTACTCCTATCAATAATCTTTCCTGTTGTCCTATCAATAATCTTTCCTGTTGGCCATAAAAACATATTGGCTGCCCACAGTTTTTCTAAATTTAACGGTTTCCGACCTTAAAACTTACATGATCCGATTGCTATTGAGTTTGACGAAGAAGAAAGAGGATTAACAATAACAACTCTAAAGTTACTCTAACAGTTACAGCAAATCGAGTGACAGAAAATTACTTATATCATTTCAGGAAACACTGATTACAAAAAGCATATTAGTAAAAATCCCGAAAAAGTTCCATCTTCCAATCCGGAAGGATTATACATCCAAATATGGAAAGATTGTTTCAATCTTATCGCATGCCTAACGAGTTGTTCAATTGTTAAGTAAACTGAAAATAACTACACGGAGATGCCAACTTAATTTATGGTAACATCGTTTCTAAATAGTGACATGTAATCATAGAGATGTCAATTAGCTGGTCATAAGTAGAACAAAACTGTACATCAATTACATCATCATGAATGAGCTCCCGAATATGATGAACCTTAATATTCTTCGAGATTGTCAGAATACAATAATATAGGCTGCTGTTGTGGAAGAGCCATCTCACAAAAAAATGCTCTCGATCCACTCTATTGATTGTGTTGCATTAACAACACCACTTTATTCGCCTCTGGTGGATGAAGATCAATGGCAGATTGCTTTTTTCTTTACCATAAAAGCATAATCAGATGTGGACGTTTTATTATCAAGATGATGAACCTTGATATTCTTTGAGATTGTCAGAATACAATAATGTAGGCTGCTGTTGTGGAAGAGCCATCTCACAAAAAAATGCTCTCGATCCACTCTATTGATTGTGTTGCATTAACAACACCACTTTATTCGCCTCTGGTGGATGAAGATCAATGGCAGATTGCTTTTTTCTTTACCATAAAAGCATAATCAGATGTGGACGTTTTATTATCAAGATCTCCGACCCAAATCTGAGTTGGTTAAACCAGTCAAGGAAACCTCTTCATTGAAGAATACTGTACAACAAGACGATCTGTACCGTTCACATACATCAAAATACGTTATTGTACCTCACAGCAGACAACAATAGGAAAGTTGTGTATGCTATGTGTTAAGTAGAGGAGATTTCCCACGATCTGTCTATACAAAGTAACATCTATATCTGGCGAAGTACACCTTGCATTCCACTTGACACCAGATACAGTGGGAGTCGGTGCAGGCTTGCAAATTGCAATCCTCCTTGTGTACCGGGCAAACTGCTTGATACCGGATACAGTGGGAGTCGGTTCAGGCTTGCAATCCTCCTCGTGGGACCTCCGTATCAGGCCAAAGGCATGCTCAGGCTGTGATAAAAATATGCCATCCCTAACTGCCTCTAGCGAGCCTAACTTCACCATGGCGAATGCAGAAAAATTTATAGGATTAATTATCTCTACCTCATCAGAAAGAGCAGCAGAATAATTTGATGATGAATTTGCAGAAGAATCATGAAGAGTAGTACGAAGCGAACCTGAGGCAGGTGAATTCTCATACAACTAACATCTATACGAATGACAGACATCCATTACGTCTCTAACTTGGTATCGTCGCTTTAGCATAGGAAGATGCAATGATGATTCTTAGGTCCATCTTTTTATGCTTCTCGTTAGGTATGTGTGGTCAGGCGTCGTACCCAAAGCTTATGAAGTCAGGTACCACTCTAGGTCTTTTTAGGGCTATCCCCTTCACAACTCTAGTGGAACAATTGAGGATATAAGAAGCCCATGCAACTACCTTAGAACAATTGATAAAATAAGAAGCCCATGCCACAGCTAAAAAGATTTGGCCTATATTTCTACCATGCATTATGTCATGTCCATCAATGCCTCTTTCTTACTTTTAGCTAGCAGAATTTTATTTTGGAAAGTAATGAATGGTATACATACTAAGTTGCTTACAAAAGTCCTCAAAGTAATTGTTAACATATTTTTTAACTTTTATCAGCACCATTTTATTTTGTAATGTAATGAATTGTACACATTCTGATGTTGCTCACAAAAGGCTTCAAACTCATGGTTAAGTTTAGTACTCTAATTTTTGGTTAGATTGTTCTAACTTATATATATATATTCTTTTAAAATTATAAATATTCTTTTTTAAAATATAAAATAACAATAATGGAAGGTCCCGTGTTCAAATCCCCCTAAATTTATCGGTGTGCCACGTTGGTTGCACCTAGGTTTATAGTGGTAGTGGGATTGGATCCCTTAATAGATATGTGTATCCAATTTTTTAACTAATAATTATATATTAATTTTTCTTTTTTATAATTCATAAAATCTTAATAGATATGTGTATCTAATCTTTTAACTAATAATTATATACTTAAATCTTTCTTCTATAATTCATAAATGTAAACCTTTATTTTCAAAAATATATTTGCATCAAAGTTTTCAAAGAACAAACAAGGTATCAAAATAGGTGCACAAGATATTTGAAATCATGAACTTTTCTTATTTAGTTTCTAGAATATAAATCCATACACAATTAGAAAAATCCCCAATGGACCTAATTATTCAACCATTTTTATTTCAAATGATTTCCCTTCTCTTGCTCAAAATTAGAATTGCAATGTTTTTGCTGATTAAGGTATTGGAAAATGTACTTCATGAAACTAGTTTGAAACTTTATTTAAACTTATGTAATGTTGAAAATAAAGAATGATATAACTTAAGAACTTTGAAATTTCCCCTTGGCGAATGTATTTCATGAAACTAGTTTGAAACTTTATTTAAACTTATGTAAGGTTGAAAATAAAGAATGATATAACTTAAGAACCTTGAAATTTCTTATATAGTGGGTCTTTGGTTATGCTTCATTTCTGCCAACGGTGGCAATATTATCATTGGAATGAGTTTTTTACTATGTATTTTGTTTTTGCACCGAAGAGGTGCATTCTACAACCCAGTAAGGAAGAGATGTGTAACTCCTTCCGTGCTCATCCTAGAGTTGACACGTGTCTTTTATAAAAAATAATAAAATATTATTAAAAATAACTTGTCTACTTAAATTAAATTTAAATTATTTAGAATTAGATATATATAAAACAACATAAATTAGATAAACTAAAACCATAAAAAATAGATTACCCATTTCCACTCTAAAAAAGGGTTTGCATCTTGAGAGATTTGATCCCTCTTCGTGCTTGGTAGATCCCCTTTTAGATGGATCTATGGTGTTGTATCTTTGTATCTGGATTGAGCATTTGAATAATTTGTAGAATTCTTATTTTATTTCTTATTTTTTTGAAACTCTTCTGTATAATTGTACCTTGAGTTTAATTATAGATGGATGGAGTTGCATATTCCATTAATCATCAATTTCCCATAGTGGAAAACACATTTGTCTTTTATCATTGTGTGTTGTCTTTATTGCTTCTTTAACTTGATCCATGGCCTCATAGATAAACCCCATGTCTTGTATATCACCATTCACCTTTGGGAGCACTTTAACAAGAGGCTCATTGAATTTGACTATCTCTTTTGTCTTTTCAAAAGTATGTTTTCAATAACATTGCCCATGATTTCTTTCTCCTCGAGTTGAGATGTGTTAATGATTTCTTTCCCTTCACACTATAATTATTATTATTATGGAATTTCTAGGTTTTGTTAATGATGGCTTAGTCAACTCAATGTAGGATCATAACCCTTTTTGGAAAAAGCACCCCATGTCTTAATTATGTATTTATACACAACTCCAATTCATGAGTTGCACATATTCATATCATTCTCTTAAATGTAATCCTAGGATGTAAGTAGTTGTATCCTTATGAAATTAGCTCTTTGTTTGCATTTTGTCAATTATGGAAGAAAGGGGTATGCGAGTAGTTGTTAGTTAAATGTTTCTGTTGATCAAAGAAGCAAATTCCTATTAGGATTTTATTTTATTTTAATTTTTTTTTGAGGAAGATTATGTAAATGGCCTTGTACATGCCCTCCTACCCCCTTTTCTTAATTTGGTGATGCAAATATTTTTCTGTAAATATATGAAGTTTAAAAAAAATGTTATTGTTGCTCGGGAACCTTCTCCTTGAAAAGATGAAACAAAAAAGAAAATAATAGAAGGGAATTATATTCCAAGAAGATGGGTGGTGTCTAAAGACACCGTTTACAACACTTAAGGACAATGCATTATGACCAAAACATCAAAATGCATTCCTCAAAATCAATTGCAACATCTTCATTCATACTTGATGCAATCCATAGGGCCATTTTTTAATAGTCTCTAGATTTATCAAACTCCCTTGAAGTGAGGATGATCTGGTCCACAAATAGGGGTCATTGGTTCTAATCATTTCCACGAAATATGCAATGTCCCATAGATTATGCGGCTTCTCTAGTTGAGCCAACCATGTCATCGTTGACCATTTAGTCGATTGATCAATTGACCAGTCAATCGAGCCTCCAGTCGATTGCTTTTCTAGTTGATTGTTGTCTTTGAAATGATTGTCTCCAGAATATGTAGAGGTGCAAGGAACTTGCATAGCATTAGGTTCCAAACACCCCCCCTATTAGGACAACACTTTGGAGATTCAGGCCCGTGGAATTATGTTCTCTGAATAACCCCCCATAGTTACATCTTCTTGAAGCCCAATCATAGCACCAATTTTCACAAACATAGCTTTTGGAAGAGGCCTCGTAAAGACATTAGTGAGCTGATCATTTGTCTTGCAATAAACAACTGAGACAACATTGTCTTGTAGCAACTGTCTTAAATAGTGAACATGAAGTTCAACATGCTTCAGTTTTCTATAAGCAACAAGATTATCAACAACATTTATTGTACTATGATTGTCGCAATGGATAACAGTTGGGGCTTGAATAGGAAAACCAAGCTCTTCGAGAAACTGACAGATCCAAATGGTCTTTGTACATGCATTGACATCTCCACGATATTCTTCTCCTACAGTAAAAATATAGAATATTTTTTGTTTCTCACACGACTAGACCAAGGGTGCATAACTAAGTTTAACCACACAGTAAAAAGTGAACTTTTGGTTGTCAATGTCACCTACCCATTCGGAATCAATAAACTCGACCAACGGTTCTGTGCTACAACAATATTTAATACCATACTGATAAGTTACTTTAATATATATAAAGCAATTCTCTTTGCAGATTTCTAGTGGTTTTCTCAAGGATCTTGCATGAACCAAGAAACTACACTAACAAAAAAGGAGAGGTCACGTCAAATGTGAGTTAAGTAAATCCAGATACAATCCAATTGTAGATAAAGAGTGGCGTCGAATCGTGAAGAGTCACAATCCTTTGACAAATTATTCTTGACTGATAAGGTGTAGCACAAGACTTTTAGTTGTCCATTTTGAATCCTTTCAAAAGATTGAAGGTATATTTTGGTTGAGGAAGAAAGATATCACCATCTGTTTGCAAAATTTGAATGCCTGGAAAGACATGCAACAGACCAGGATCACTCACTTTGAAGGTATCTTCTAGTTGATTCTTCAAACCCAAAATTATATTGAAATTATTTAATGTTATGGATAAATCATCAACATACATTGCCATAATCAAAGTATAACCATGAATGTGTAATACATATATACTATAATCATATTCACAACGTTTGAAGCCAAGATTGATAAAGAAACAATCAATATTTTCATACCAAACATGAGGTGTTTGTTTCAAACCATACAATGACTTTTACAATCAATAAACAAGACATAATTTGTCACAAAACTGGGAGGTTGTTCCATATATATTTCTTCAAGCAAGTCTCCATGAAGAAAAACACTTTTAACATCCGTTTGATGAAGTTCTCGTAAAAAACGAGTAGTAAGGGAAAGAATCAGTTGAACATAGTTAATCTTTCCAACAAGAGCAAAGGTTTTTGTGTAGTCGATGCCTTCTTACAAAGAGAAGCCCTTGGCTACTAGGCGAGTCGTGTGACGTTCAATAGAATCATCGAAAGTAAAATCAGTCTTGTAGACCCATTGGCACATCACAACATTCTTTCCTTGTGGTCGAGGAACTAGTTCCCAAGCTTGATTCTTCTTCAAAAATCAATTTCAACAGTAATAGCATTTTCCCATTCAGGAACACCCTAAGAATTAGCATAAGTGTCAGGATATTAGGCTTCATAGACACGTTCCATTAATGCAACACCGTCCATGATGTTTCTAACTGCGAGTCTCCTAACCAATACTAGCATCTCCATCATCAATTTTAACAGCTACAATTGTTTTAGCATCCCACCAGAGTAGAAAGTCGGTGATGATTCATGTCAGTGATTTCTAGTCGAATGACTCTGTTTGTTGATGTTCCCAGTCAATGTATACTAACTACCAATAGACTCAAAGAGTATAATTCGATCGTCTATTCAATGATTCAACGAAGGGTACAATCGATCTAGATTCTTGAAAAATATCGAATGGATCATTATGCAATAAATACATTATTTCTTCTCATCCAATCCCCTAAATTCCTTGATTCTTTCAAAGACATGACCCCTATTTTTCAAGAAATATACCCAAGAAAATCTAGAGAAATATTCAATGAAGATCAAAATATACTTCACACCTACTAATTAGTGTTTGTTCATGCAACATAGATCACATTTAAAATGTTCTAGTAGGTCCTATTCTCTCCTTGATTTCTTGGAATGAAAGGGTACCTAATGATGCTTTCCAAGCATAGATCCTCTACAAAATCCATCATGTGGAACCATTTTAGGAGACCAGTAACCATATTGTTACTTACCATCATATTCAAACTTCAAAATTTCATATTTCCAAGTCGTTCATGCCAAATTAGACTTCTGTCATTGATTTGAGCATGGAGTGCAGTTGGTCGAGTTCATCAAAAATCACTATTGGGAGAGTAATAGAACTTGTAAAGTTCGTCTTTGGGATATAAATATCATGAAGCAACAGTCCTTCCCCCAAGCTTCAAATACTTTATAATAAAGCAATTTGTCCAAAACTCAATAGTCATTTTAGTCTATGTAAGTTGTTTAATCGGCAACAAATTTGTGCTCTACATGATAGATGTTAGATATTCGACCATGGCTGCATTCAACATCGGCACTTCCAGCAACCGTGAGAACATAATCATCAGCTACATAAATTTTCTATTCTGGACCTCCACTTAAGAAAGAGAATAGAGAATCATCCTTAGCCATATGATGAATACAACCATAATCGACTATCTATTATGTCTGAATGGTATGGGCATGTAATGTCTGGGAAGTGCCTTTTTTTGTAAGTACCCATGGGGGATTTGAACTCATGACCTTGCACTTACAACTTCTCATCTTAATTACTCATTACGTGTTCGGGTACACAGGGTACTCCCAAAAGACCGAACACCTTGAGCAACCGCTTCACACAAATAGATCACAGATTAACACATCGATATTTGTCACGTGGTTAAAACCATGGAGAGGGAAATAGTCCACGGCCCCAGCCAAATAGCTACTTGGAGCAATTTATTATGCAAAATAAAGTTACATGAGCTTCTCATAATCGATCAATTAGCCAAGGACCCTCTATGCTCTTTAAATAGAGATCATAGACCAATCGAGTGTTAAGCCACAGATCAATGGTAGGTATGATCTAAGAGAAGTTGAACCGTCGGATCACTCTATGTCTAGAACATATCGTGACCGTCGGATTATAATATTTACAAATGCATACTAATGCCATACTAAAGAAACACACTTTTACCTAATGGATATATTACACAAGTTGATCTTAACTAACTCCTAAGTGTCTAAATATCCTAACATCCCCCTTAAGAACAACTTGGGATAGGATTGAAGGATTTACAAAAGTGACACTATTAAGAGAAGGAAGGAGGAATTAGAGCCTATCCCCCCTTAAGGACACATTCTTGAACTCCTAACATAGACCGAAGTTTAGAAAACTTCGCTTCTGTAAGAGACTTGGTGAAGATGTCTGCAACTTGACCATCTGTAGGGCAATAGAAAACTTCAATAACACTATCATGAACAAGATTTTTGATGAAGTGCATGTGTAGCTCAATGTGTTTGCTGTGCTGATGTAGAAATGGATCTTTGGCAAGCTAGATGGCACTTTGATTGTCGCACTAAAGTGGAGTAGGCTGCTGCTGCTTGAATTCAAACTCTGAAAGGATTTGTCGTAGCCATAAAGCTTCTTGACTGGCATTAACTGTGGCTCGATATTCTGCTTCTGCTGAAGAAAGAGCAAGAGCTTGTTGTTTCTTACAAGCCCAAGTGACAGGTCCAGATCCCAGACTGAAAACATAACCTGCAGTAGACTTTCGATCATCAGGATCACCGGCCCAATCTTAATCAGTGAAACCGACCAACAAAGGTTTCCCCCTTGTATTGTAATGAATCCCAAACTGAATTGTACCTCGAATATATCGAAGTATTCTTTTTGCTGCTTTCCAGTGACTTTGATGAGGAGTTTGCATATAACGGGCAACATGACCAATGACAAAGGAAAGGTTAGGACGGGAATGAGTCAAGTATAAAAGACTACCAACAAGTTGACGATACAAGGTGGCATCTACTTCAGGGGAAGTACAAGTGGCATAAAGTTTGACTCCAGACTGGAAGGGAGAATGGGTTGATTTACAATCTTCCATGTGGAAGCGATGAAGAAGGTCACAAGCATACTTAGACTGGGAAAGAAAGATTCCTTCTTTGGTTTGAAAGACTTGGAGACCAAGAAAATAATGCAAATGTCCTAAGTTTGACATTTCAAAATTTTGCTTAAGACTGGATTTCACATGGGTCATAAGTTTAGGGTCACTACCAGTAAGGATAAGATCATCGACATAAAGAACAAGTATGATGAGATGGTTTCCTACTTTCTTGGTATAGACATTGGGGTCAGAATGGCATCTAGAAAAACCAGTGTCAAGGAGAAAGCTATCCATTTTGGCATACCAAGCTCTAGGAGCTTGCTTAAGGCCATATAAGGATTTCTTAAGGAGATAAACAGGGCTAGAGTTATTCTGAACATATACAGGAGGTTGTTCCATGTAAATTTCCTCATGTAAATCACCATGTAAGAAGGCATACTGGACATCCATTTGATGGACTTCCCAGTTATGTAAGGCTGCAAGGGAAAGAACAAGGCAGATGGAGTTCATTTTTTCTATAGGGGCAAAGTTTCATTGTAGTCAATCTCTTCAACTTGGGAAAAACCTTTGGCAACTAACCTTGCCTTAAGTCTTTCAACACTTCCATTTGATGCATACTTAGTTCTGTAGACCCATTTACATATGACAAGCTTTCTTTCTTTTGGAAGAGGAACAAGATCGCAAGTATCGTTCGCCATTAAGGAACGATTTCTTTCATCCATAGCTGCATCCCAATCTGGATTTCCTAAAGCTTCTGCAAAAGTTTCTGGATCATGATTCTCGGAAACTTGAGCCAAAAGAGAAGAGGCTCGCTGAAACTGAGAACGTGTTCGACGTTGATCTCTAGGATCACCGGCAAGATCACCAGCTGCTTCACATGTTGAACGGACCCATCGAGGAAATATTGGTGCTGGTGCAATTTGAGGAACATGAGCAGGAGGAGGTGGATTTTCATCCTCACTGTCATCATCAAAAACTGGAGTTGGAAACCTGTCAAGGAAGTTGGAAGAAGAAGAAAAATGCACAATCGCTGAATCAGGCTCGCAAGCCAAAGGTGGCACACCCGCCAAGTTAGGCTCGCAGGCCAAGAGATTTTCATCAAATTTAACATCTCTTCTAATGATTATATCATGTGAATGGGGTTGAAGAAGTCTATAACCTTTTACATCTTTAAAATATCCAACAAATATGCACTTTTCACTTTTAGGTTGCAATGCTTTTCGTTTTTCATTCGGAATGTGAGCCTATGCTTCACAACCAAACACACGAAAGTGACTTACATCTGGTTTAATTTTACTCCATGCTTCTTCCGGTGTTATACCTTGTAAAACTTTAGCGGGTGTGCGATTAACTATGTAATTTGCATAATTTATGGCCTCAGCCCAATATTAAAGACTTAGTCCCTTAGATTGGATCATACAATTAGCCATTTCTTTTAAAGTGCGGTTCTTTCGTTCAGCTACACAATTTTGTTGTGGTGTATATGGAACAGTGTGTTGTTGTTGGATTCCTTGTTCAGTGCAGAAAGTAGTGAACTTGTTAACATATTCTCCTCCATTGTCATATCTTAACTTAATAATTTGATGACTAGATTGTTTTTCAACAAGGGCCTTGTAGGCCAAGAACATGTTAAATACTTCGCTTTTAAGTTTTAGGAAGTAAACCCAAGTGCGTCTGGAGTAGTCATCAATGAAAGTTAATAAATATTTGAAACCAGAAAATGAAGCAGATGGAAGAGGACCACACAAGTCACTATGCACAAGCTCCAAAGGAACCGAGGCGTGCCAAGAGGCACATTTGTCAAAACTGTCTCGATGATGTTTTCCGAGTACACAACCGGAACAAACACCATCCTTGCAAGATACCATTGGAAGACCAGTCACCATATTGTATTTACATAGTTGTTGCAATGAGCGATAATTTAAGTGACCAAATCGCTCATGCCAATGTTTGCTCAAGTTATCACTATGAGCAACAAAAACTGAAGGAAAAGGTGATGACCCAAAGTTGTTAAATTTGTACAACCTGGTAATATCATCAACAGTTCCAGTAGCAAGGACATTTTGAGGATTTTTAAAATCCTTGATTACAACTTGGTGAGGTCTAAACGTTACAGTTTTACCTTCACGTGAATGAGTAATTTGATAGACTGATAACAAATTGTAGGAAATTTTTGGAACACATAGTACATCACTGAAATGACCATTTTCTACTGGAACTATTCCAGATCCTACAACACTTAGAGATCTATCATCACCGACAAATATTTTTTTGGTGTTACATTCATGCATAGTAGAAAATATGGCTTGGTCCTTATGCATATGATAAGATGCTCCAGAATCAATAAGCCATTCATTTGAAGTAGAAGAAGAAAATGCAGTATAAGAGTAACCAAAAGCACAAAGTGCATGTCCATGAGAGTTAGATTCTGAAGATGAATCTATGCTGATGTGGTGCTTCTTCATTGCTACTTCCAAGGCCGCCATCTTCTTGAAACACTTAGATTCATCATGATTATCTTTTCCAAAAAAATTGCAATGACGCTCAGTCTTCTTTCCTTTTTTGCTTGGATCTTTTGTCATTTTTTAAAGAAGGAGCTGTCTGAGAGGGTTTGGGACCCTTGTTGTTTGGCTTATTATTGCAAAAATTCTGTTTCTTGGGAGGCTTGGACTTTTCTTTCTGTTTGGACAATAAGGCTTTCCTAGATGTATCTGCATTGTTAATTATTCCAAGATGAATGAGCTTATCTTGCTCTCTAATTAAGGAATCACAAAAGGATTCAAGACTAGACTCTTGATAGCTAGCTGTCGTCAATGATACTTTCATGGAGTAGAATGTAGATACAAAAACAGAATATGCAGGTCCAAGTTTGGAAATAATATGATAAATACATTGTTTGTCTTCTTTCTTAATCTTGCATTTCTGCACATAAGAGTCTAAGAGTTTTATACTTAGATAAATAGTCTTGAATGCATGAAAAATCATTTGGATTCAAGGAAAGCAACTGATTCTCAAGTTGATGATTCTGAATTTCATTGTGTTCACCAAACACAGATTCCAACTTTTCTCAAGCTTTATCAGGTTCATCAATTCCAGATATGTGGAATCGCAGATCAGCAGAGATTGACATCCCAATCAATCCACAAGCTTCATCACATCTATTTGTCCATTTAATTTTCTTATCATCATCACTGGGTTCTGTTTCTTTCCTTGAGGTTATCCTGAAAAGTCCCCTACTTCGTAGAACATCCTCCATACGAGATTTCCATGAGAAATAGTTAGAACTTGTAAGTATAATATCACAAGGGGCGGCCATATTGTAAAATAATAGTTGAAAAAATAGAAACTAACTGTCTAGTTGCAAAGAGATCGAAAAAATATGCGGTTTTAAAAAAAACGGCACTGAAAACTGATTCTGGATGATGTAGTTATGCTTGATCAAAGACAATGTTGAAGATGTCCCCAATAGTGACGTGGCAGATATTAACTTGACCAACTAAAAAAAAGAACCTCCCTCTTCCCAAGATCAACCTTTGACAATCACTTTACAATAAAGTTGCTTTGAAGTGAATCACTTTTGTAGAATAAGTGAGGTTCACTTTTACAATAATGTTACTTTTAAATAGTACGACAATAAATTAAAAGACTTAAGTGACTCACTTTTTATTTTATTTTATTTATGTGAGATGCACTTTTACAATAAAGTAACTTGAAAATAGAAATTGCATGCACTAAAAAATAACTTAATAAGACTTGAACTCAAGACCTATTAAGGAATAAAGCAACTTTGGACCAAGTGAGCTAAGTTTAAAAGGTACGTAAAAGAATGGAAAGAGGAAGGCGGCTTTTTTTTTTTACTCTTCTCTCTCGTTCTCCGTGTTTGCCTTCTTTTCCTGCAAATCACAAAAAAATGAAAAACATAAACAAAAAAACTTTTCCCACACAATCTTGGTTAGCTTACCTGGAAAGTGTACGTTTTCAAGACACCGTTTAGATCTAACAAAGATGAAAACAAGTTTAGATCTTGGTTAGCTTACCTGGAAAGTGTACGTTTTCAAGTTTTCTCGCTGTTTCTGATTTGCCATGATCGCACAAGGTGCACGGCAAAGAGCATACGTAACCGAGAAGACAAGAAATTTTTTTTTCTTTACTGTTTCTGATTTGTCGCGATCGCGCAAGGTGTACGGCAAATAGCATACGTAGTCAGGGAAGGTAGCAGTTCGAGACTAAAACAAAAAAGATCTAATAATAAAACTTATAAGATATGAGAGATTAAAAAAAAAGAAATCCGTCACTGTAACATTATACCTTCAGATTTGCCGAAATGGGTGTTTCTGGAACAAATGGAAACAGTTTTCGATGAAACAAAAACTACTTCCCAATGGAAACGACGCTCCAGACGCAATGGAATAGCTCCCACAAGCCAAAAATGCACAGAAAATCCAGAACTAGAAACCCTTTCAAAGTTTCGGCAACATTGGTTCCAGATCTAGATCAAAACCGAAAGCGGCTCTTCATAAAAGCTCTGATACCATGTTCGAGTACACAGGGTACTCCCAAAAGACCGAACACCTTGAGCAACCGCTTCACACAAATAGATCACAGATCAACACACCGATATTTGTCACGTGGTTAAAACCCTCGAGAGGGAAACAGTCCACGGGCCCAGCCAAATAGCTACTTGGAGCAATTTATTATGCAAAAGAAAGAAAGTTACTTGAGCTTTTCATAATCGATCAACTAGCCAAGGACCCTCTATGCTCTTTAAATAGAGATCATAGATCAATCGGGTGTTAAGCCACGGATCAATGGTAGGTATGATCTAAGAGAAGTTGAACCGTCGGATCACTCTATGTCTAGAACATATCGTGACCGTCGGATTATAATATTTACAAATGCATACTAATGCATACTAAAGAAACACACTTCTACCTAACTGATATATTACACAAGTTGATCTTAACTAACTCCCAAGTGTCTAAATATCCTAACATTATGAATTACTCTAACCCCCATGGTCATTACTGTCTCGGAAGTGCTAATATAGAAGGTTAATTTTGTTTTAATCCAGTTGATTGAAGAACCATCCTATACGCTTTATTCAAGACGCTTGACTTTTTCTTCCAACTCTGTTGTCTTGTTTCGACAGGTTTTGTCCACATGTCCTACCTTTCCATAGTAGCAACATGTTTTCTTCTTTCGATTCTTGTTGATGTTGACTCACTGTTCTTTCCTTTAGTAGGTTGATGATCTTGTCGACCACGTTCTTTACAATTTTGATTGACCTTGATTTTGAACAAGTGATCTTGTTGTTTGCTACCGATCTTCCCTCTTCAAGCAACTTTTGGTGGTATTTAATCAATATATCAAATAAGGTATCAAAGGTGTAGTCCTTATAATTTGGCTTACATGACATCCAGTCGGTGCAAAATGAGGATAAAAACACATCATAAGGTATCCTTAGATTCATCAAGACCAGTTCAATGAGTTGTCCATCCTTCTTAGGAAAACCCAGACCGCATTTGGCCAATTTCAATTATAACTCCTTGATGTGAGATAAATAGTCCTAAATACTTTCAAAGGAATGAGGTTCTAGAGAGATCAAATATTTCTCTATAATCATTACTTTTGATTCATTAACCTTGTCTAATAATGACTTTAAATTACTCCAAACAACATTAGGGGAGTCGATATCGCTTATATGAAAGTGAATCTCCCTTGAAAGGTTGTAATGACCCCATCAACCTCATCCTTCTTTCTGTTGATGACAAACTTTGCTTTGTCATACATTGGATCTAGAATAACAACATTAGTATATTTCCATAGTCCCTTGCTTTTCAACAATTGTTTTGTATCTAGTGTTCAGATTGAATAGTTATGTCCATTCAAAACAATAGGGTCTAGCTTGGAACCCATCATTATGATTAAATAAATTTGATCCAAGTTCAAAAAAAGGTATCAGTCAAAAAATATTCATCCAATGGTTTATCAACCCTAGATCCAAATCATTGTGATTCGCAGATAATAGGCTAGGTCAAAACCAATAGCTCTAATACCATGTTGGGGAACCTTCTCCTTGAACAATGAAACATAAAAGAAAATGGTTGAAGGGATATATATTCCTATAAGATGGGTGGTGTCTAAAGACACCGTTTACAGTACTTAAGCATAATGTATTGTGATTAGAATATCAAAATGCATCCTTTGACAACAATTACAACATATTTATTCATACTTGATACAATCCATAGGGTCATTCTTTTATACTCTCAAGATCTAATAAGATCCCTTGAATTAAGGATGAACTGATCCACAAATAGGGGTCATTGGTTCTAACAGTTTCCATGAAATACACAACATCTCATAGATTAGTTAGCTCTTCTAGTCATGCCAACCATGGCCTCATCAACCATTTATATGACCGATAAGTTGACCACTCAATCGAGCCTCCATTCGACTGCTCTACTAGTCGATTGTTGTCTTTTGATTGATTGTATCCAAAATATTCTGAGGTGTGAAAAACTTGTTTAGCCTTAGGTTCCAACAATTGTTCATTATTATTTACATGCATAACCTTGTATCCCTCTTGCATGGACCTTCATTCATCTAGGTGTAATAGTAAGGTATCTTGGCATTCCCTTTATGGTGTGGGGCTTTCTCTAAAATTTATTTTGAATTAGTGTTTAAAACATTTGCAATGTAAAGTTACCCTTTGGTAGAACAAAGACCTTCCCTTTGCTACAAAACTAACTATTGTATGTAGGATTCTCCAGGCCTCACACATTTATTATGTTCCTTGTTTTCTTCCTAGGAGGGTTCAATTTCATATATTGGAAAAACACTTTCATTCATACTTGTTGTCCAAGTATGGTGGGGATAGGGGCCTCCCTATGGTATCTTGGGATGTTTCAATTAAGCTCAAGGATGAAGGAGGCCTAGGTTTGATTGATATTTCCACCCAAGGTAATATTTTCACTGCAAAATGGGTGATTCAATGTCTAGAAGAAAACTCTCCTTGGAAAGTATTATTAGACATTGACTTCTCATAGGGAAACACATTGGAAAGATTAGGGGGTATGTTAGTTTTTCTAGATCTTATTAGCTTAGTTAGGATATTTATCTAAAAGAATAACAAGTACATCAAGATGCATAAGATAGAACAGATACACAAGACACAAATATTTTCACTAGGGAAACCATAAAGGAGAAAACCCCTCAAACTTCCTCAAAATAGTATAGTCACAAAGACTGTATCAGAAGATGAAAGAACCTAGTAATAAGAAGTCTTCAACAGTTATCCATATCTCCTCCTTGTATCTCTCTCTCATGCAAACTTGAGTGAGCGTCTGGTGTGTATAAATGAGGGAGGGATCCTTCCTATTTATACCTTTCAAGTGACTGACCTATTACATGATTGGGGCCGACTTCTCTTAGACAGACTCCAAAAATACATTACATGATGTTACACTAGGGACTATTGCTTTGACTTACAATGGAGGTTGTACCTCAAGGTCCATACACAATAATGACATTCTGGAATGAGGCAAACACATCTACGATGGGGGTACGACAACATACAATGATAATGGACATCATAATATCTTCGGAAGTTACAAATACATCAACACTCCCTCTTAACTAGGAAGGTATTCTAACTCTTCCATAGTCATCAACACATCTGGTCCAGTCATCATCTCGGAGTCATCATTATATTTGCTGCTATCATTATCTTCTTATCGATCATCGAATGGTACTATCTATCATCAGAAGTTTCTACAGAGCCAACCCTTTTTCATGTTGGGTGTCGGCCTAGTCCTCATCCAGGTATTCATCACATCTACGAGCAAGCCATCGTGTAGGTATGGTCCAAGACATTCTTTACATTTCCACGGTAATAACCTGCATCTCCTACCTTTATTTCATTGTATACAGATCATTGCTTTCGTCCTGCACATAACAAAACAAAACAAACAGAGCACACAGAGCACAACCCAGATGCAGACCACCTGGGTTCTATCACGATAGGAGTATGTTAGGATCTTTCAAGTCATCAAGACAACCTACAACTTCCACTATGCGAGAATCACCAAGGAGCACACCAAGTGCACTACGTCTCTCCACAGTCAACTTGCATTCTATCAGCATAGGAGAACTGCCTAGGTGCACCTCAAGTGCCTTGTGACCTTATCATCTCCAACATGGGAATACACACACACACACACATATATGTATATGTAAGCATCGATTACGACCGAACAACCTGCTACACAAGGACTTTTATGTTCCAGGTCAACCTCAAGGACTTATTATATTTGAAAAACCCGTGTCCAAGATATTTTCCATTCAGACAACCTTAGGGGCTTATTATTGTTGATTAAATTGTCATTGATGCCAACAATTGTGTCTTGGTGCCCCTTGAGGAGCCCATAAGGGTTGGTAGTTGGTCCGTGGTTATCGATGTCAAAGGAGACTTTTTGACCGTGCCTAAGCCCAAGTCTAAAGCCCTTGGAGTCCTTGGGACAAGGGAAAAGGCCCTATCTACCCATTGATGGGTTTAAGTATCCTTAAGTTGTATCTTGGACCCTAAGCCCACAAACTAGATCTTGGAACCGTTATTGTGCACTTGAAGTATCTTCCTTATTGGTGATGACCCTATGATGTATGGTGATTTGACAATATGGAATGCTTTCCCTTAAAACACTAATAATACCTTAATGTTGCATAATGATGTCTTTTTAAGCCCATGATGAGTATATGATGATGCCTATTGCATGTTTACCTTGATTAGTCCTTGAAACCCTCATTTGGTGACCCCTTAAACCCACAAGATTGTTGAAGAAGTTCTCATGAAGTCCATGACATGGAAATGAAGCCCATAAAACTCTCATGCATGTGAATTGAACCCTTACCATTGGTTGAAGTGGCATAGAGATTGTTGACATAAAGATAATGGAAAAAACCCTAGCATATATATATATAATTTGCAGGTCGGATAATAAAAATTGCCATTGAAAAAGTGTATAAATAAGAGCCCAACGCCCTCATTTTGTGAAGTGGCAGAAGAAGAGACTCAACTCTGATTTTCAGGTGTGTGCTCTGAGATTTTCGCTTAGCAAAAGGAGAATTTTGGTGGAAACAAACCATGTACATTATATGAGTACATTCTTATATTTTTTAGGGTATCACCACTTAGATACAACAAAAAAATTTAAGGAGTCCACAGTTGTATGGCAGTCCTAACTGCGAGTTGTTTGAGAGTGTTACGCTTCCCTAATTGCGAGTTGGTTGAAGTGTCCAAAAACTACGAGCCGTGGGAGGAATTAGTTGGTCACAAATACATCCTGGTAGCCCGAGTTCTCCACCAATCACATTCCAAGTTGCTTAATGAGTTTGGTCAATCTTTACAACTTTACATCAATCAAGAGACATACTCATCTATCTAGACAATACAAGGTATGTATGTATGCACACAGTGATATACTCGGGCATGATTATCATACATGAACAATGATAGATGCATGTGATACACATGCATGAACATGGATAAATGTATGTGATACATGTACATGAACGGTGATAGATGCATGTGATACACATGCATGAACAATGATAGATGCATGTGATACACATGCATGAACAATGATAGATGCATGTGATACATAGTGATGAAATACAGTGATATATATACATATGTGTTTGTGAGAAGTCAGTTACATGCTTAGTATTCTCAGCTCAGTAATGTTTCACAGTGACATATTCAATATACACAGTGATGTGGAGTGAGATGCTTAGTAAGGGTTACATCGTGAGATGCTCAGCAATGGTTACAAAATGATATGCTCAGTACACATAACTATGTTCAGTGCACAGTGACTTGATGATTATATAGGGACAGATTCAAAGATCCTACTCAGTATACAGTGAGACGATGACATGACAGAAATGTGATGACGTGAAGCAGTGAGTTCATTGATAAGTTTTGATAGGTCCACAGGTTCAGTTCAAAGGATCAAGATCATTCATCTTTAGGGTGGCAGGGTGGTGCTAGGGCTCACAATTTGTGAGTTGAGTTGTTGCAGCAGCTTGTTAGTTGCAGCTGACGAATCCTAGGGGGTTGTTTCTCCTTCCAGTTGCAGCTGGAGAAGTTGTATTAATTTTTGTTATTCCAATTGTTGTTGGGTAAAATTTTATCATAAAGGCTTCTGTGGTTTTTCCCCCAGAGCTTGGGTTTCCACGTAAACATCTTGTGTACTGTGCATCTTGTTACTTTCATAAATATTGATGATATGCTGCTATGATTGGTGATTAGCAACTTTCTCTTTATTAAAGTTAAAATTTACAATTGCGCAAATATTGATTCAGCCCACCTGTTAGTATCTCAACAATTACATTTGAGTAACCTGCGTACCACACCAGGGCTTCTATTTACACTCGGAAAACCCACAAGACTTATTACATTCGAGTAACATGCGTACCACGCCAGGGCTCTTATTTACACTCGAATAACCTATCTCAGGACTGATTACGTCCAAGGATAACCTGTGAGCTTCTCCAGGACTAATTACATCCGAGGACAACCTACAGGAGTGATTACGTCCAAGCAGCCAGCTTCACCAGTGTATTTTCCACTCGGACAACTTGTCTCATTTCCCATGTGAGATATCATGCATCTGTGTCTTCTAGTCTCTTACTATTTCTAGGATAGAAACATATTAGGACTGATTACGTCCAAGGATAACTTACGAGATTCGCCAATACTTATTACATCCAAGGACAACCTACAGGATTGATTAGATATGAGCAACCTACGATCTTCGCCATGACTTTTACGCTCAGACAACTTGTCTCTCCAACTGTGCTAGAACTCATCACTCCCTCTTTTGAGGGGTCTCGTTCTGGATCACACCAAGTCTTTCTCTGAAGTACTCGAAATTCACTCTGGCTAGAGGCTTGGTCAACACATCGACTATTTGCTTCTCCATTGGCACGTACTGGAGCTTCACTGCGCTCCTCTCTTCACCATATCCATGATATAGTGGAACTTGATGTAATACCCCAGTTTTGACCCCATTTGCATTAAAAGATACATGATGTATATTTTGTAATAATCGTGGTGTGGAGCTAAAGGCAAAAGCCCCACCATCAATTTGGTTTTGTATGCTTCGGCAATAGGGATCGTTGTCGATGGTATATTGTGCTATCCGACACATTATAGTTTTGGGCATCATGTAAATATGCACATTAATTAAAATAAACCTACAACCAACTATGATGGTGCAACATTAAATGAAAAGGGCATTATTCCTAAGGTTAAGGGGGGGGGGGGGTTGTCTAACCCGTGGGGGTCATTGTGAGTTTTCCATGTGTTGGCCACCCATTTAAACTTCTGCTGTCTGGGAGCAGTTATTGCTGAGTAGTGGTGTGTGTGGCAAGATTGTCAGTCCTTGCCCACGTGCCCACTCCACCATCGGACGCTTCCTCTTCATTTACGCTAGGGGCAGGGGAACATACCACGATTCCATTCCTCCCACGACTCCATTTTGGTGGTTGAGTACTGTTCACCCTCATTTGAATGTTTCCCTCTTTGGACTTCCTCATGCACCGCTTGGGGGAATTTCCCCATCGTTTTGTTTAATCCTCATGCACAGGCCGGAAAGGGGAGGGTTTTACCTCATGCAGGGGTTGGGGGATTGTGATCTCATGCGGCAAGCTGGAAGAGCGGCTTGAGGGGCACGACTTTGCTGTTTATATGCTTTCCCTGTCAATGCTAGGAATCCGTCTTCTTCCCCATCTGTGGACTGTGTAAGGTTCCCATTGTTTCAGTATGGGATTGGGTTGTATATCTTTCCCTGGTTTTGGTTGCTGCATGTGCAATTCTCTTGTGGGGTTGCTGCTGAGTTGTTTTGGCCACGCTAGGGCCAAGAACAACTCTGAGTCGTCTTGTTGACTTGAGATGTGTTCACCTTTTCGTTTGGGGTTGTCACCCCGTTGTCTTTATCTTCTTCACAGAGCTATGAACTGCTTGTTTTATTGCGGGTATGCAGTGGTTGGTCTTCAGACTGTTTAGAGTGGGATTAGAGGATGGGTATGCTTGAGAAACCTGGTGTTTGGGAGCCACTCAGACAGAGTTAGACTGCTGGCTTTCTTCTCCACAACCCTTGAAGAGTATTGGAAAAGGAAGTCAGGGCCTGAGGGACTGTGAAGCAGAGAAAGGACTGATTCCTGGTGTTGGGTATGTGGATGTCTTATAAGTCAGGTTAGCTCTAGTGTAGGCGTCCTTGGCTCTCCATTGAGACCACTAGCTTAGCATTTAGCCTTTCCTAGCTCCTTGATGGCCTGATAAACCCTACTGTGTGGGCTTGGCTGATTTGTGTACCTTGGCTAGGTGTAAGCCTGCTTTGACCCTTATTCCTTGAGGAATCATGCCCAGCTCGGGGGTGGCAGTGTTGCTGAGGGATTGATGAGCACGCTGGCCTATGGTTGGGTGGAACGTTGCAGCGACGTAGCTGGTTGCAGGACGAGATATTTATAAGATAAGCGTTCTTGTCCATTTTGCCTCTACATTTACATTTACCGTCTAATGTCTAATGAATCATAACGATGAACATGTTGATGCTGGAATGTATATGTTTGCTTCCACTGTATGTTGAGTAACTATGCATCCTTGTATGTTTTACGCATTTTAGCATGTTTTATGTTCGAAGCATTTTATATCAACATTATATGTATGTTCATATTCATGGGGCTATTTGCCTGGGGCTTTTTGTTTGTTTGGTAGCGTCCTCTTTGTCGGTCGGAGGGTCGGGGATGTTACAGTGTGGTATTAGAGCAAAGGTTGCAGCATGGGCCTGAATGGGCCGTGAAGATGCAGTCATAGAGCTAAGGTTGCAGCATGGGCCTAAATGGGCCATGAAAGGTCATCCAGCAGAGGCAGGTTGCCTTTTGCCCAACATAAATCATAAGAAATTTGTGCATGACAAGAGAATTTTGAAAAAAAATTTGAAAAAAAAATTCTCTAAGTATTGGGATCGTCGGATCATCGGAGGAATTAGTCTAAAGTCTCGCTGATGCATCGGATCATCTAAGCGGAAGGCCACCCGATGAGGGGCTGGCGGAGGGAAATTCACGAAAATTTCTCTTAGTGTCTGTCGACCGTCGGCGGAGATCAGTGGAAGTTAGAGCCGCAGTTGTGGAGGGGATTAGTCGAAGGCCGCCAAAACGTCGGCCCCCTTTTGTGGAAAGACCACCCGACGCAGACCGTCAGCGATTGGCAACACTTAGTTGTAGGGATCTCCAAAACGAAGCCTCCGTAGGGTTAAAAATCACTGAAACAACGGCGATGAGTAGTTGTTCGGATCGCCGATGTTGTCGGCAGAGAAAACACGAAGGAAGAAAATTTTGGAAAAACTTTTCTAAGTCTGATCATCGGCGATCAGCGAAAGTTAGTTGATTCCATCACCGATGATTAGACGATGGGAGCGTCGCAATGTCGGCAGAGATCCCGTGAAGGCCGTTGAAACGCCGGCTCGCTTAGCCGAGACCATCGGCGAAATTTAGATGATGAACTAGCCGATGCGGGCGGTGGAAAATTGAAGTGATAAGACCATCGACGATCTGCGATGATTAAAGGATTGGATCGTCGATGATTAGTTGACGGCGTAGCCGAAACGTCGAAAAATAGATAGTGAAGACGTCAATACGTCGGCAAGGAATAAAAGACATTTGAGCCGATGAAGCGGCGGAAAGAAGGCTAAAGAAGAAATTTCAGAAATTTTTTTGTAAGTGTGGGAATCGTCGGTCGTTGGCGAAACTTAGTGGATGCGGGAGCCGCAGTTTCAGCAGGGATCAGTTGAAGACTGTCGAAATGCCGGCTCAATATAGTTGAGGAAACATCCGATATTGACCTTCGGCGTCGGCAAAATTTAGTCGTTCGGACTGTCGATGTCGTCAACGGAAGTTAGTTGTTGGGTTCGTCGACATAGAAGGAAGAAGAAAATTTTCAAATTTTTTTTAAGTGTTGAAGACCATCGACCATCTGCGAAATTTAGACAATGAGACCATTGATGGACGTCATCGGAGATTTATAGAGGGCGAAGCTGTCGAGGTCTAGTGAAGTGGATCGGCGAAACTTAATTGAAGGAAGAGCCGATGCAAAGGAGAAATTCAAATTTTTTTTGAAGTGTTGAATCCATCGGCGATCGGTGGAAATTAGTTGTATTGGTCACCGATGAACATCGGAAAGAATTAGTGGTTCGTGTGCCGCTGTTGCAGAAGTCTAGAGGACTAATCTTCCGACAGATAGAGGCCTCGACTGTCGATGACGTAGTAACTTGTGCTTCCGACCGTTGTTCGAAAATTATTAGTGGATCAGACCGTCGATCGAGAAAAGTTAACGGATGGTGAACCACCGTTGTGGCTGCCTAAGAGACTAACCATTTGACGAAATAACGTAGCCAATCGTCGACACATCGGAGGTAAGTTGTTGTTTGAATCGTCGCAACAACGGGGAATGTAGTGATTTGGGTCGTTGACATAGCAGACCCATTCGGCTTTGGATTGCCGACATTGCAGCTGCTAGTCGCTTCGATTGCCGACAAAGTTGTGACTCGCGGAAGCCCTAGAAGGTTCCTTAGCCGTCGTTGCGGAAGCCGAGAGGATTAGCCGCCCGATGCACAGTGCGCTTGACCGCCGATGCAACGGTTAGTGGGTTTCCTCGCTGATGCGTAAGGCTTAAGGGCCCTCTTAGTGTTCTAGTGGGTTTTGTAGTGAATTTCTCATTGGGTTATTCAGCAGTTTTAGGACTGAAAATGGAGAAAACTCTAGGTGGCTGAAGCTAGCATTCCATACCAAAATACAGTTGTGTGTGTTTTGCCTAAATTTGGTGAAACTCATCATTTTAGAAGCGGTATGGTTTACACACTCTAGATCAGAATGAAGCATGTGGATAGGCGTTGGAAAGCTTATCCAGCAAGGAACAAAGGAGAATCACCAGAGTTTGAATGTGGTGCTGCAAAGTACTAGTGATTGCTTGATGAAGAAATGTGTTGCTGTCAACATGGACAAATCTGGGAATTGCATGCCTAGAGGTAGCAACGACTATGAAGTCAAACCAGTTGTTGTGTGGAAGAGGAGTTCCGTGCAAAGATGAGGGACTTGAAAAGGGAAATCTTCTTAAACCCTGTCTTGCTAGTTATGATTACATCTTATAAGTCTTGTACATAAAATGTATGAGGATATGCCTTCCATGCATAGGATATTACATCTTGTAATGAACCACTAATGATAATTATTGCATTAGTGTTGGCATTAGTGGAACAACCAACGACAACATGGACATTGATGAATATGTTGTTGATGCTGATGAATGTGACCAACAACCCTATGGAGAAAGGGATAAGGCAACAAGTCCAGAATCAAAAGTTGGTGAGCAAATTCTGCAATCTCCTGCAAAGGACCAACCAAATTGGTAATGTCAAGGGTGTAAGTAGGACCCATGAAGGTAAGAGTTTAATTATGACAATTGCATGGAGTGGTAAAAGCAAGAGGTCTCATACCATGTGGGTATTTGAATTTTATATTGCATTCATATAGAAATGTGTCATGCCTGTATTATGTTGTTATGAGCTTAGTAGCCCAAGGAAAGTAAGCACTGATGATCTTGATTATAGTCATGTATCCTATATGAAGTAGTCATGGTTAGGCTATGCATGGTATGTTTGAATGCATAGTATTCCCGAATCAATGCAAGGTAGTATTGAGTGGATATGCATTAGAAGATTTTATAAATCTTGTAGTTATGCATTGAATGGATGCATATGAAGGGTGTGAGTAACTGATTACATAAGTATGGGTGCAAATGTTGTGATGCATTGAGATAGTGCATGTGACATTATGAATAACTAATAGCTAAAATGATGAATTGATGACAATTCTAGAACTGTTTCAAGAGCTGTTATGAATGCAGGACAGTAAGTGCATGAAGAGGGTAGTCATGATCAATTGGCTGTCGGAAATGCTCAATGGAAGGGCAAGGTGGTGCAAATGATACGCTTGTGAAGTAAGAAGTATCTAAACCTTTCATTTAAATTACATAAATGAGGGTATTGTACCCTGTAGTTAAAGTATGATAATGATTGCGTGAAGTAAACGAGTTTTGGTAATAATTGATGGGATTAACAGCTGGAAGTATTTGAATTTTATAAATTTTGAAAATGCTTCAGTGATGGTTGCAGCAATGAAAAGGTTATATGCATCCAGACTTACCAAGTTTTTCGCTGATTGAATTTTAGGTTTCAGGTAGATTGTTTGGAGCATGGTAATGAGAGTAAGACCATGACAAATGCCGGAATCTACCATGTGAAAGAGCCAAACCTTATGAGAAGAGTCTCATGGCTGTAAAAATAGTTTGTAGGCATAATGGGTTGCTAAATTTGAATTTGTGAATTTCGGATTTGAGAAATTGCTGACAACTACTAATCACTATTGGATTGCATAGGATTGTGTCAGGAGGACGCATTGTAAGTGGGTATTCATGTTATGCTAGTAAGCATAAAATTATAATGGGCATAGTGGTGCTACTTACAAGAGACCCACAAATGAGGATCACCTCATTGCCAAGCGAATCAATTTCTGTAGTAGGCAAAGTTGCAAATTCCTATTGATTTGAATTACTTATGTCATTGTTTGGTTATGGAACATTCAAATTTGGATTGTTTTATCAGATAATGATTGACTATTTGGCTACTTGATGAATGTGCCAGGGGTACACATTGCAGGAAGATCATGTGTGATGACCTGAAGGAGCCAAACTGTATGGGAAGGTTTTCCCTTATCTTGGAAATGGGTTTCGAGTGAAACTCCATTGGACATTTTGGAAATGTCTCATCTGCACTACATGTTTGGTAAGCAACATGAGTGAGATGGTATAGGTTATGTCGGTAAGACGTGTGGATACGAAATGTAAAGAGGAATTGGGACGGCAAACCGAGGGACTGTCAACTCAGAGAAGGGAGCCCCCATTCCTCCTTAACGAAGGAAAATACTGCATCGGCAAATGGATAAGTGTTCTGTGACCCTAGCTAAGGATATGCATGTCAAATTGCTAAATTCAGAATGCAGAGCATGTTTTGATTTTATTTCCATGATGACTGATTGCTTGAGTATGAACAGGGCCTACATGGCACACACCAGAAAATGGTGCACACTTTCCCGATGTCGGACCATGAAAGGGTTTTCAATATTGATTACACTCTAGGGAGTGGACGCACTCCTGGTGTCTCAATACTTGATAGTGAATGATGTGAAGTATGATTACAGTTTTACAGCAATAACGTTGATGAGTTTGCTTATATTGCTTGTGTTGTCAGGCTAAACAGATGTAGTCTGGTGTTGTACACTAAATGGAATTAGAGCTCACGGCTGGAAATGAAACCTGGAAATGGTTGTTTATTGTTGATATAAGTGCATGTGTTGTTGTTAATGACTTGATAAACACAACTACGTTGGCTTGGATGATGATTGGTTGTTGATATAAGTGTATTGTTGAAATAAGTGAAGGCGATTTGTTGACGGTCTGATAAACCCAACTGAAGGTTGGCTTGACTGTGCCTGATATATATAAAAGGATGTTGTGAAGCAGCCTACGTGCTGATCTAACATCCAAGTCCATAGGTAATCCCAAGGCTTGCAAAGCAAAGCAGGATCCTGTGGACCAGAGAGGAAATGCACAATATAGGTAAGTATTGGATTATTTTGCAATTTCTTGCTTATGAATATACATTTGTGTATGATTTGGTTATGATGTTTTAAGCTCTTGTTTAAGAGATAAAAAAAAACCCGATGAGAATAAACTAAACATGTGAATCTATTCAATGTTTGAATATAGGTATCGCTGGAAGCGAGGACCACGAAAGCATCCTAGGGGTGCATGTGGACATGTGACTGTCCTGAAGAGATCAGAATGAGTAGTAATGAAAAAGGTGCTAGTGAGACTATGAAGGTCCTAGCAGTCGAGACAAACCATGAGGGGAGGCTCCATGGTTGAGAGGTCTGAAATAGACCGGAGACACTAAGTGTCATGACCAAGAGGGATTGGTTCAACATTCATGGTGAAGTGAAAGAGGCTGAGAGCATGAAAAACCACAGCGGTGGTGTGGGTTCCAGGATGGAACAAGACAAAGATGGGAAAAAAGCTCTTGCTGCTCTCTCTCTTGCCTTTTGATTATATATGCATTGTGAAAACAAAGGATTGTTGAATGCATGAATGACTGAAAATAGAATGTGTTTGTTTGCTTAAAGTAAATTATGAATGCTGGAATAGTTAATTCCCTGCTCAAGAATGGACATGAACAAGCTCATGTGCCTGTTGGGAAGGCATGGAAAATATGAAAGTCTCCTTGATGAGACTTGGACCGTCATGCCAATTGGACAATTAATTGACTGATTTTAATGCTTATATTATGCTTGGTTTGACAAAATTTCAATGATGCATTTCACAGGTGAGAAAGGTGAAAACCCGTGGTGCACATTGATCATGGAAGCCGACCAAAAGCTAATGGATTTGGCTAGAAGTATCTTTCAAACAATTGCCAAGACCCAAGAGAATCTTGGAGAGATGCTCAAAATATAGAAAAGGCAGAATGAGATGAACCACCAGATTTTGCAAGACTATATTTGTTTGCAAAAGGAGGTAAAAAGCCTTCTGGGAGCAATCAGTAAAGGCAAGGAAAGTGGATCAATGATGGGACATTCATCCAAGCAATCCGTTAAGAAACGTTCCAGGCATGAAGACTCACAGGAAATTGAGTAGGTAAAGATGAAGCAGCCAGCGAAATGTTGGAAATGCGGAGGACATCATTTACGTTGGGACTGCCCAACGAGGGAACATAAAGAGGGTAGCAGCCACAAAGTTCCTCGACTTGGGGATGAGCCGAAAGCTGAGAACCAACAAGAGAAGCTCATGGAAGCCGAGGGGCTTGGTCTTGAAAGTTCAAAGTAAATAGTTGAACATGGGATAGATCTGCAAAATTTTGAAATTTTGAATGTGCAAATGGTATATGCATTCCTATGTATTGGTTGGAACACCGAGGACGGTGTTATTCCAAGGGGGAGGGGATTGTAATACCCCAGTTTTGACCCCGTTTGCATTAAAAGATACATGATGTATATTTTGTAAATAATCGTTGTATGGAGCTAAGGGCAAAAGCCCCACCATCGATTTGGTTGTGTATGCTTCGACAATAGGGATTGTTGCCGATGGTATATCGTGCTATCCGACACATTATAGTTTTGGGCATCATGTAAATATGCACATTAATTAAAATAAACCTACAGCTAGCTACGACGGTGCAACGTTAAATGAAAAGGGCATTATTCCTAAGGTTAAGGGGGGGGTTGTCTAACCTGTGGGGGTCATTGGGAGTTTGCCATGTGTTGACCACCCATTTAAACTTCTGCTGTCTGGGAGCAGTTATTGCTGAGTAGTGGTGGGTGTGGCAAGACTGTCAGTTCTTGCCCACGTTGCCACTCCACCAACAGACTCTTCCTCTTCACTCACGCTAGGGGCAGGGGAACAGACCATGATTCCATTCCTCCCATGACTCCATTCTGGCAGTTGAGTACTGTTCACCCTCACGCGAATGTTTCCCTCTCTGGACTTCCTCACGCACCGCTTGGAGGAATTTCCCCATCGTTTTGTTTAATCCTCACGTACAGGCCAGAAAGGGGAGGGTTTTAGCTCACACAGGGGTTGGGGGATTGTGATCTCATGCGGAAAGTTGGAAGAGCAGCCTGAGGGGCACGACTCTGCTGTTTATATGCTTTCCCTGTTAATGCTGGGAATCCGTCTTCTTCCCCATCTGTGGATTGTGTAAGGTTCTCGTTGTTTCAGTATGGGATTGGGTTGTAGATCTATCCCTGGTTTTGGTTGTTGCATGTGCAATTATCTTGTGGGGTTGCTGCTGAGTTGTTTTGGCCATGCTAGGGCCAAGAACAACTCTGAGTCGTCTTGTTGACTTGAGTTGTGTTCACCTTTTCGTTTGGGGTTGTCACCCTGTTGTCTTTATCTTCTTCACAGAGCTGTGAACTGTTTGTTTTACTGGGAGTATGCAGTGGTTGGTCTTCAGACTGTTTAGAGTGGGATTAGAGGCTGGGTATGCTTGAGAAACCTGGTGTTTGGGAGCCACTCAGACAGAGTTATACTGCTGGCTTTCTTCTCCACAACCCTTGAAGAGTATTTGAAAAGGAAGTCAGGGCCCGAGGGACTACGAAGCAGAGAAATGATTGATTCCTGGTGTTGGGTATGTGGATTTCTTAGAAGTCAGGTTAGCTCTAGTGTAGGTGTCCTTAGCTCTCCATTGAGACCACCAGCTTAGCATTTAGCCTTTCCTAGCTCCTTGACGGCCTGATAAACCCTACTATGTGGGCTTGGCTGATTTGTGTACCTTGGCTAGGTGTAAGCCTGCTTTGACCGTTATTCCTTGAGGAATCATGCCCAGCTCGGGGGTGGCAGTGTTGCTGAGGGATTGATGAGCACGCTGGCTTATGGTTGGGTGGAACATTGCAGCGACGTAGCTGGTTGCGGGACGAGATATTTATAAGATAAGCATTCTTTTCCATTTTGCTTCTACATTTACATTTAGTGTCTAATGTCTAATGAATCATAATGATGAACATGTTGATGCTGGAATGTATATGTTTGCTTTCGCTGTATGTTGAGTAACTATGCATCCTTGCATGTTTTACACATCTTAGCATGTTTTATGTTCTAAGCATTTTATATGAGCATTATATGTATGTTCAACTTCATGGGGCTATTTACCCGAAGGTTTTTGTTTGTTTGGCAGCGTCCTCTTCGTCGGTCAGAGGGTCGGGGACATTACACTTGATCTCTATGTGCTTTGACTTGTCATGGAACACAGGGTTCTCCGATAACTTCACGCAACTTTGATTGTCGCAGAAGATAAAGTCAAATCTAACTGGATATCAAACAAATCAGACAATAGCTTCCATGGCCACACTACCTCGCAACTAGCTAAGCAAGTGACAACATACTCTGCCTTGACTGTACTCAGTGCCACGCAAAACTAATTCCTGCTGAACTAGGAGATCATGCCAGATCCCAAACTGAAGCAACAACCCGAAGTGTTCTTCCTATCAGTGGCGCTACCTGCCCAATCCGAATCAACATAACCGTGTAGGTTGATCTTCAGATTCGCATCATACTTGAGCCCATAATCCATTGTACCCTTTAGTTACCTCAATACATGCTTTGCAGCTATCAGGTGAGCATGTCTCGGATTCGTCACAAATTGTCTTAGGGTGTTCATAGAAAAGCATATGTGTGGTCTCGTATTCGTTAGATACAACAATTAGCCAATCATTTGACGATACATCGTGGCATTGACCGACTTCAAGATGAAGAATCACACAGAAGCTTCAAGTTTGATACCATAGGTGTGGCTCTCGCCTTGCAATCCATCATTTTGAATCTCTTTAGAATCTCCACTACATACCTTCCTTGACCAAGGAAAATCCCTTTTGCACTCTTCCCACCTCCATGTCTAAGAAGTACTACATCATAACTAAGTCTTTAATCTCAAACTTTGTAGCAAGTCTCCTCCTTGCATCTTTAATGAGTTCATCCTTGCCCGTCAAGAACAAGTCATGGACATATAGCAGGAGCATCATTGGTCTTCCTCCTTCAACCTTGAAGTAAAGGTTGTAATCCGCTTTACACTTGGTAAAGCCTATGCTCATCAAGAAGCTATCCGTCCTATCGTACCATGTCCTCGGTGCCTGTTTCATTCCGTACAAGGCCCTCTTTAAATTGCACACATGATTCTTCCTGTCGTGTGTCTTGAATCCTAGTGGTTGTTCCACGTACACTTCCTCCTCGACTACACCATTCAAGAATGTTGTCTTGACATCCATCTAGTGTATCTTCCATTTCATAACTGCAGCCTATGCAAGTATGGATCTAACGGAAGTATACCTTGCCATGGGTGCAAATGTCTCCTCCTAGTCTATGCCTTCTTTCTGTGAGAAGCCTCCTTCTACGAATCTTTCCTTGTATTTCTCGATGTTTCCATCTGCAACATGCTTGATCTTGTAGATCCACTTTGAAGTAACGACGAAGTTCTTTTTCGGTCTCGGAACTATCTCCCAGACATCATTCTTCATTATTTACTGATACTCCTGGATCATGGCATCCTTCCATTCTTTCTTTTCTACAGCCTCTTCATAGGTGGAAGGTTCCTTGTCAATATGTCACACAGTAAGGCCACATAACTGTTGTAAGGTTTTGGCCTTTTCCTTTCTCTATGCATTCTTTTTGGAGAGCCATACCTTTCTGCTTCTTGTATGGGCTCTCGTGCCCATGTTGATTTCCTCTTGTGGGAGTCCTTGTCGAGAAGTGTCTGTATTGGCTCTTGTAGATCTTCCATGTCATGAACTTGATGGTCTTCTGGAATTGCTTCTCCAGTTTATGTACCTCAGACTCTCGTTTCTTTAGGTTCCTCGACCTCTTGAATAGGTAGCCTGTTGGATCTGAAGTATGCCAAGTCTTCATCAAAGGTTACATCTCTACTCATGTTGATCTTCTTGCATCCTAGGAAGTATATTCGGTAGGCCTTTGATGTATCATTGTATCCTACAAATATACCCTTCCTCCCAAAAGGATCGAGCTTGGTCCTCTTCTCCTTTGGGATATGTATGTACATTGGGAAACCTATTATTCTAAGATGATTGACTTCTTGTTTCTCTCCTCAGAAAGCCTCTTCTAGAGTTTTGTTTTCAAGTACTCGATGAGGAGTACGGTTCTGTACATACACACCTGTCCTTGATTCTTCCACCCAAAGGTGCATAGGAAGATCCTGGTCATGTAGCATTTCTTTCGCTGCTTCCATTATGTTATGCAACCAAGTCCCGGATGTAGCGTAAAAAGAGCAGAAATAGACAATAAGAGAGTAATCCACGCCTAATAAATGAGTAGCAGAGATAAATATCAATCCTCTTCGAGGGAGGAACCTCCTTACACAATGTATTGAGTACACAAAACCAGATAAGATACTATGATGACTAAAATGAGAATATCCTTCCTATATATAGGAGATAAAGGTGTACAATAACAACTAATAAACCCACTAATAGAGCCAAGCCTACATAAATAATATGTAATGCACCATAATATAGGGGGTAATGCGCCACACTATATGGTGTAATGTGTCATCATTAAGGGCTTAACATGCCCCTCCCCTTCAAAAAGTGTTGTCCTCAACGTTGAAGTAGTTTTGGATGCTGCTTTATAAAGGACTCATCTTCCCATGTTGAATCTTCTGTGGGTAAGTTCTTCCATTTAATGAGATACTCTGAAATTGATCGATTTCGAAGCTGTCTAGTTCGTATTTCAGTAATTTCTTTAGGCTCCAAGATGGTTTTTCCTTCCTCGTCAAGTTCTGGTAACATCGTTTGAACTGGTAGATTATCACCAATTACCTTCTTTAAACAGGAAACATGGAAAACTGGATGGACTCGTGAAGATGCAAGTAGTTCTAATTTGTAGGCCATATTACCAATCTTTTGTAACACCTTGTAGGGGCCATAGTATTTAGGTGATAATTTATTATCCTTCTTGGTGTTCTTGAGGGACATATGTTTGTATGGTTGTAGTCTTAAAAGCAACCAATCCCCAACATTAAAGCTCCGTTCACTACGGTGTTGATCTGCTTGTTGTTTCATTCGATTTTGTGCCAGATTCAGGTTGTCCTTTAAAAGTTGAAGAACTTATTGTTGATGCTCCATGTGGTCTTCCACTGCTTGAACCTTATAGTCTCTTAGTGAAGATGTGATGGATGGTGGATGGTAGCCATGTAGTATCATACCACCATTCTGCCAAGGGTAACCAATTGACCCATTCTATTTGTTTATCAGCTGCAAAACATTGAAGATACCCTTCCAAACATTTGTTTACTATATCTGTTTGTCCATCAGATTGAGGGTGATAAGATGAGCTATGAGCCAGTTGAGTACCCAAACAAGAAAATATTTCGGTCCTAAAATTTCCAGTAAAAATGGGATCCTTGTCACTTACTATAATATTTTGAGTACCATGTAGTTTTTGTACTGTCTCCATAAAAGAATTGGCGATTGTGCTTGCTTTGAAGGGGTGAGATAGTGCACAGAAATGTGCATATTTAGTAAGTCTATCAACAACCACCATGGTGACACTCTTTCCTTCAGACTTTGGTAAAACTGTGATAAAATCCATCGAGACCTATGTCCACCTTTGGCTTGGAATGGAAAGTGGTTTTAGGAGACTAGGGGTCTTAATTGTTTTCGCTTTAATTTGTTGCCAAACCAAACATTTTGCCACAAATGTTTGAACGTCAATTTTAATACCATCCCAAAATATATCTTTCTTTACCTTGTGGTAGGTTTTTAAGAAACCTGAGTGCCCTCCTATTGGTGACGAGTGGAATTTAGAAAGTACCTTTGCTTGAGCTGGGAACTCTTACCAAGATATAAGCGATCCTTATACCATAACAAGTCATCTTTCCACTTAAATGTATTAGAGGCACTGGGATCCTGCTGCAACTTTTGAAAATGTCCATATTTTTTCGTCATTCTCCATTCGTCCTTTGCTTTGGCTATCCAATCTAGTTGGATAATCGAAATAGCATAGAGTAATGCTTCAACATCCTCATCTTTCCTAGAGAGTGCATCTACAACAACATTTTGCTTCCCCTTTTTGTAGATGATTTCAAAGTCATACCCCAACATCTTTGTTACCCTTTTTTGTTGCTCTTCTGAAGATAGCCTTTGTTCCAAGAAGTATTTAAGGTTATCATGACCAGTTCTAACCTTGAAATGTCTCCCTATAAGGTAGGGGTTCCATTGCTTCAAGGCATGTAGTATTGCCAACATTTCCTTCTCATAAATGGGCCTTTTTAAGTTCTTTCCCTTGATTGGATGACTTGTGAAGGAAATAGGGTGTCCTTCTTGCATTAGTACAACTCCAAATCCATTTCCTGAAGCATCACATTCCACAATAAAGGTTTTTGTGAAGTTTGGTGTCGCCAAAACAAAAGCTTTACACATGGCCTCTTTGAGTTGTTGAAAGGCTTGAGTTGCCTCTGGAGTCCAAGAAAATGTATCTTTCTTTAGTAACGATGTTAGTGGAGCTCCTATTCTTCCATAGTTCCAAACAAACTTGCAGTAGTACCCTGTCAGACCTAAGAATCCTCGAAGATTCTTCAGGGTTTTGAGAATCGGCCAATCCATCATGGATTTAATTTTTTTAGGGTCTACCTTGACACCTTCATGAGATACAATATGATCCAAATACTCTACCTCCTTTAGCCCAAAAAACCATTTTGAGGGTTTTGCACACAGTTCTTTCTCCTTTTGTAGTTGTAGTACCCTGTCAACATGTTGAACATGTTCTTACTAAGACATGCTATAGATTAGTATATCATCAAAGAATACCAGCACAATTTTTCTAAGGAAAGGCTTGAAAATAGAATTCATCAAACCTTGAAATGTGGAAGGTGCATTTGTTAGACCAAATGGCATGATGAAAAATTCATAGTGACCTTCATGAGTTTTGAATGCTGTTTTGGGGATGTCTTCATCCTTCATTCAAATATGATGATACCCGGAACGAAGATCCAACTTTGTGAAGACAACTGCTACATGTAATTTGTCTAAGAATTCATCAATGACGGGAATGGGAAACTTATCTTTAATGGTGATCTTGTTGAGCTCTCTATAATCAGGACACATACGCCATGATCCATTTGGCTTGCGTACTGTTACCACTGGTGCAAAGTAAGAACTTTGGTTAGGCCTAATTATTCCATCCTCTAACATTTCATCCACCATACGCTTAGTTTCACTCTTTTGGCTATAGGGATATTGGTAAGGTTTGATGTTAGGAGGAACACTGCCTGAAATTAAGTGGATAGCATGATCAAAGTCATGAATAGGTGGAAGACCTTTCACAATATCTTCAAATACCTTGGAATGCTTATTAATGACCCTTTGGAGATTTGGGGAGATAGGTAATTTTGAGGTTTGAACATCCAATGAGCATAATTGTGCAACTATACCTTGATGTCTCTTTTTTAACAACTTTGTCATACCATTAGAGCTTATCACCTTGCTTAGTTTTCCTGTGATACCATTTAACTCATATTCTTTACCTTCCCATGAAAATTTCATGAAAAGTTTTTGAAAATTAAAGGCCATTGTTCCCAATGATTGTAACCATTGGACACCCAAGACAACATCAGCACCACCCATTGGGATAGCAATCATTGGACTATTCAATACATATTCCCCCATAGCTAGATTGATATTATGGCATTTCCCCGAGCAATTTATACTTCCTCCATCTGTAGTCATTACTTGAAATTCTGGTGCTGGATAAACAAAGCAATTAAGAACATTGGCTAATTTGCAGTGAATGAAATTATGAGTACTACTAGAATCAATCAACACTGTTACCTTCTTCTTTTTGATGTATCCTTCTATCTTGAGAGTTTGAGGAGTGCTAATTCCAAGAAATGCATGAAAAGATATGGTGGGAGTAATTTCTTTTGAATTAGCCTCTTCTATTTCTTCTGAAGTCGCCTCTTCTTGAGATACTTCCTCTTCTTTTGGTTCTTCCTCTTCACAATCTATGTAGAATAATTTCTTCTCGTTGCATTTATGTCCCTTACTATACTTGCTGTCACAATTAAAGCATAATCCTCTTGCTCTTCTTTCATCTAGTTGTTGGGGTGTCAGCCTTTATGGTGGTTTAGGAGAAGGGACATTATTTTCTCTATATGTGTTGGAGAAAGCCTTTCTAGTAGTCATTGCCATATTTTTATTTTCAACCTTCCTTGCCATCATGTAAGCCTTCTCTAGCGATGATGGTTCAAAGAGACGCACCTCATGTTGAATGTTATCTTTCAAGGTTCTAATAAAGGGATCTAACCAATTATCTTCTGAAATATTCTTCACTCAGAGACTTAGCTGCTGAAATTGCTTGATGTTATTTGTAAGTGAACCTTTTTGCTTGAGATTTACCAACTGGCTGAAGAAGGTGTTTCTATTTATATCCCCATAATGTGAAATCGATTCTTCTGTTAATATAGACCAAGAGATAATAGAATCCTTTTTACGGTCGCAAAGCCATTGGTACCATACAAACTGATTAGGTTCTAAATACAAGGATGCAATAGTTACCTTTTCCATGGTGGGAACCTGGTGTAGATCAAAGAATTGCTCCATCTCAAAAATCCACGTGACAGTGGATCCTTTTCATCAAAATTTCTCATGTCAATCTTGGGGATAATGTAGTTTCTTGGACTTGAATTGAAGCCATGATGTTGTAGTGAATCATCAATTTTTGAGGACTCCAGCTTCCTACTCTCCAATTGTTTTTCAATTTTCTCTAGACATGACTGGAATAAGTCATATTTTTCCTCCTTATCCTCTTCTTGAGTAGATATTTGAGGAGTAAAGTTATGTTTGATATCCTTGATAAACTCCTTCAAGTCTTGAAGATCTTCTTTACTAGCAATCCCTTTGAGATCCTCTTTAGTAACCATCTTCTTTTCCAATTTAGCAAAGTCATCAATTTTCACATTTCCTTTAATCATATCTTCCAACTTGGACACTTTAAAAGAAATGTCTTCAATTTCTTTGTATGTTGGGGATGAATCCTCTGGGGGTTTGAGTGGAGTGTGATTCTTTCCAATTCCTTTTGCTGGCATTTTTAACAATAGCAGACCCTAGGGTTTACCACAAATATATCCTTCTACTAAAAGCTATTCAAATGAAAAATGGTGTACCTTTTTCAAACCCTGATCGGAATATTGTTTTAGGGCCGACTTGTAACTAAGGTAAAATTTGAATTGTGACTCCTTTGAGTCTCAAAATTAGGCATGTAGTACCTTGATCTGTCCTCTTTCCAATGCCACAGGTCTGACTTAATTTGGATGAGCCAACAAAACGTTATTGCAAATATATCAAAGCTTCTTATTTTTAGCCTATCCAAAAGAGCGCATTTGTACTGTATGTCAGATTTCCACTATTTTGTTTCAGTATCTGAAACTTCTATCACAGATACCCTAGTACACCGTCTTTCATATGCAACTGGTGTCACCCCATTTGGATCTCGTATTCCTCAGATATGACCTTTTTCCCAATAACACATGTTTTCGACTAGCTGTAGGACAAGTAAAAAATCCTAGATTCCTACGCAATTATCTCTAAAACCGTAACAAATCAGGATATGAATTTTTATTAGAGTTATTTAGGCCTGTTTTGGAAGTTGGTTTTTAACCTCAATCTCTGAATCCTTGTAGAAAAAATGTTATAGCGAAAGTTCCAAGATGACTCGTTTTGCAGAAGCCAGTCTTGAGGAAAGAGCTATGATAGCAAATGTTATGCAACTAAGTACCAGATATAGCATTAAAAGAGCAGAAATAGACAATAAGAGAGTAATCCATGCCTAATAAATGAATAGTAGAGATAAATATCAATCCTCTTCGAGGGACGAACCTCCTTATACAATGTACTGAGTACACAAGACCAGATAAGATACTATGATGACTAAAATGAGAATATGTCCTTCCTATATATAGGAGATAAAGGTGTACAATAACAACTAATAAACCCACTAATAGACCCAAGCCTACATAAATAATATTTAATGCACCACAATATAGGGGGTAGTGCCCCACACTATATGGTGTAATGTGTCATCATTAAGGGATTAAAACATTATGGTTCTGTTCTTTCTTTTTGCAACCCCATTCTGTCGAGGATTGTATAGAGTGCTCAACTCCCTCTTAATCCCAGACTCTCTGCAAAGTTCTTTGAATTCTTTCGAGGTGAATTTCCCGCAATTATTTGACCATAGTGTTTTGATCTTCCTTTCAGTTTGGTTCTCGAACAAGGCTTTATATTCCTTGAACTAATTTAATACTTCATATTTCCCTTTCAAGAAATATATCCAAGTCTTACGTAAGAAATTATCTACGAAAGAAACATAGTACACATACCCGCTTAATGATCTAGAAGGCATGGGTCTGCATACATCCCAGTGTACTATATCTAGTATTCCTTTAGCCTTGCATTCATTGCTTGGAAATGTCTTCTTTGCATTCTTTCCTTGTGCAAATCCTTTGCAAATGCCTTCATGCTTTGACTGGATCTTTGGAAGTCCAGAGACTTCTTTGCTTGACATCGGTAGTGATTTGTAGTGCACATGTGCAAACCTTTAGTGCCATAGTTCACTTGGTTCTATTGACTCGTGAACAAATGCTTGTTCAAGCCGTCCCTTTAGCTTGTACAAGCCTTTGTCTTCTTCTCCAATTATTGTTGCATCATCTATTATCTATCCTTTAGGCCACATTAGAACTTTTCCATCGAAAAATGCATCTCTCATTCCCTTTGAATCTAGTGCAGAGATGGAGAGAAGATTCTTCTTCAATCCTGGAACATATAGGACATCCTTCATCTTTAAAGATTTTCTGGAGTCTAGCTTATATGAAGCTTCTCCACTCCCTTTTATGGGGTATTGATAATCATCCCCAAGTTTCACTTTGTGAGGTGACTCATGCTCGGGCATGTTAACGAATGTTTCTTTGTATCCCATCATGTGTTTAGATGCTCCACTATCCACAAGCCAATCATTGCTTCCATGTGAGATAGTGTACGTAAGTGCTGAGGTTAGCACATACTCTTCACCTGAATCATCCTTCTCTCTTTTGAATCTTTTGTTTGTTGGTTCATCGTCTTCGGCGGTATGAGCATGATGTCTCTTCTTCCTAATGGGAGAGTCTCTTGCAAAGTGTCCTTTTTCATCACAAGCATACCATCGAACATTGGAAGGATCTCTCTTGATCTTGTTTTGTGTTCTTTTTCTTGTTGTGATGATGGTTCTCCTTCTTCTCCTTCTTGTAGTTCTTCCTGGTGTGAACCGTGAGAGCTTGTTCTTCAGTTTCTCCCATGTTTTCTTCTCTTGTTACGAGTCGAGCTTCTTCTTGTGTGCATTCTTCTCGGAGTTGGCTGAAAGAGATCAACTTCCTTCTTGCATAGAATCCTTGAATGAATTGAGTCCCATGATCTAGGTCGACCATTCATGGTATTAATCAAAATTTCTCCTTATTCGACATTCTCTTCAACTACTTCAAGTTGTTCCTTTATTTGATCAACCCTTGTGAAGCAGGACTGTATAGTCTCTGAGTTATGTATCATCTTTCGGTTGATGTTCTTTCCTTCAAATGTCTTTGTCAAAGAATCAAATACTTCCTTTGGTGTCTTGAATGATGACACATGGGGGATAAGGTGATCCTTGATTGAATCTGCAATGATTCTCTTGGCTTTAACCAAGTTATTCTTATGAGTAGCTTTAGCCTCATCTCCCTTTGGTTCTGGAACTTCTCCACTGATGTACTGATCCAAATCATTTTCTTCAAGAATCAGGGAGATTTTGTACTTCCATGCTAGGAAGTTATCAACCCCTACAAGCTTGTCCTCAAGCTGAGTATGGTGAATCATATTTTCAAATGAGAACCTCAAATGGAAATATAAAATATTTAGATCTTACCTATTTGAGGTTTCCGACCTGGTTTCGAAGCTCGTTGACTGAGGGTTTGTCAAAGAAACCCTAATTTTCCAAACTTGGAGTTTAGGAATTTTTTTTGTACAAAAAGATGCGCCTCCTTAAGGCGAGTTGCTTAGCAGGGTCATTTTCTGGAGACTGAGGTGGGAAGCCTTTGAAACTTGATGCGCTTATTTCTACCGGCACCAGTGATAGGGTCAAAATTGAAACTTCTTCAAATATGAAATTGCTTCCACCAAAAGATGTGCCCTACTGAGGCGAGTTAGCATAGCCCTCTTTTCTTGATGATATGTGGAGAGAAGACCTTGAACTAGGAATCCCTAGTTTCTGCAGATGCACAGTGCCTTCTTTCAGAGAGGCTCTAATACCATGTTAGTTTTTCTAGATCTTATTAGCTTAGTTAGGATCTTTATCTGAAAGAGTAACAAGTACAACAAGATGCATACGATAGAGCATATACAAAAGACACAAATATTTTCACTAGGGAAACCATAAAGGAGAAAACCCGACAAGCTTCCTCATAATAGTACAGTCACAAATACTGTATCATACGATGAACGAACCTAGTAATAAAAAGTATTCAATAACTATCTATGTCTCCTCCTTGTCTCTCTCTCTCTCTCATGCAAACTTGAGTGAGTGTGTGGTGTGTATAAATGAGGGAGGGAGCCTCCCTATTTATACCTTTCAAGTGACTGACCTATTACATGACTGGGGCTGGCCTCTTACCCTAACAGGGCCGAATTCTCCTATCGAGAGTCCAAAAATACATTATAGGATGTTACACTGGGGACTATTTCCCAGTCTTACAATGAAGGTTGTACCTCAAGGTCCATACACAACAATGACATCCCGAAAGGAGGAAAACACATCTACGATGGGGGTACAACAACATACAATGATAATATACATCAAAATATCTTTCAAAGTTAGAAATACATCAATAGGATAATTTGGATTAAGTGATATATTCTCATCCCCAACCCCTCATAACTTCCAAGTCCCAAGTTCTTTTATCAACAAAATTATTTAGTCAGCATGGAGGAAGGTAGTTGGCCTCGTGAGGTGGAAAATATTAGGTAGTTGGGCAGGATTGGATTTTGCAAGAAGGTTGATATGGAGTGAGAAGGTGAAAAGAACCTGTATTTCAGACATCCCTAGGTTTGAAGAATGAAGGTAGAGTAAGAAAAAAATATTATTGGAGGGATTTGTGGAATGTTAGTACCCGAACCTGGAAGGATTGACAATAAATTATTTGTGAGTGTTCCTTATTCTCTATAGATATACTTGTTATTATAGATATTATCAGCCTTGTTCGATATGAGGACCTATTGAAAATGAGTATAGATATTCCTGAATCTTTTGACATGATTGGGAATGGATTTTTTGGCACCCCTTGTTTCAATATGATTCTCATAGGTTGTACCTACTTCATAAATGACATGAGTTTATCCTTGTTCTTAACTCATAGTGGGTGTCTAATGATGCAAAGAGAGGGTGGATCAATAGATTGCAGAATGTGTGGCTAATTTAGGTGAGATACAAGCTTCGAGTGTTCACATGGCTATTGATTTACCAAGTCCTTCCTACCAAGGAAGGACTTTGAAAATTTCTCTCTCAAGTTGATGTTTCGCTTCTTGCCTCAAGTTGGAAACAATCAAGCATCTCTTTTGGGAACACCCTTTTGCGAGGTCTTGTTGGGAGTTTGTTTCTTCCGAGAATGCTCCATTTTTTCAAGGGAGGTTACATAGGAGAGAAGTTCTACTCAGTGATGTTGGAGCTTTAGTACGATCTTCAGTCTATGGTGTTTGACACTACCTAAGGTTTGAACATGGTTTTTTATTTTGAAACTCTGGTGCAAATTTATTTTTGAAAATGAGGTTTGTTCTTTGGCTATGTTTTGTTAGCTATCAAAAGATGAGGTGCAAATGCAGTTGTTAGCTAAAGGTTTTCTAGTAGTAAAAAAGGCTAATTGGAGTCACATGTGTACTTTGATTTTATTGTTGTTTTAGTCTCTCTCTGAAAGAGGATGCAAATATCTTTGTAGTTTTTTGGTTTCTTTGGGGATGAGGGTGTGGTTTCCTTAATGCGTACCTCCTATTGTATTATATTTTTTCCTTCGTAATTATTTAATGTAATTAAAAGAAGTATTTTTAAAATAATAATAATAATAATAATAATAATAATAATAGTTATGCATCCTAAATCATCTATCAGATGCATTCACTGATTAAAGAAACACAGATTCTCATGGGAAAGAAATGAGGAACTTAATATTGGTATGGGACCTTCAATTTGTCCATCCATTAGAGGTGATGGTGCAACTTGTTTTATCCCATAACTTTTTAAATTCCACAAGGTATTCATCTATTATTTGAACCTATTTCTATGAAAGTGCTCCTTGATATCATGAAAAATCAGACCTTTGGAGCCATGGCCATATGAAGTTATGGAATCTATCAAAGGTTGATAATAAAGGAAATTGGTGGTACAAAAATGCATTTTGCATCATACAACCATCGAGTGTTATGTTCCGAGTTCAATTCACATTGGTTATCATATAACAAACCAAATAATAATCCATGATTGGATAAAATATAATGTAATAAGAATATGAATGATGATTTACACATGAAAAGGCCCATATATATGATTGTTAAAATGACATATAGTGACCCTTCATAAAGAGTCGTAACCTTTAATAATAAATATTCTCTTATTTATTATTAATTATCAATATATTTATTATTTTCATTTATTTAATATATTTTATATTTGTAACATTTCCTTCCTCTTCAGAGATGCTTTGTCCTCAAAGCATATTGCCGAAGAAGACTTTATGCCATGTGCTTGTAATGTTGTTGTATCTTTCTTTGATGTGTCGTAGTTGATGACACATGTTGATATCAACTTTTAAGTGTTGAACACGACTTTTAAAATGTAGACGGATCAATCCACTCTAGTTCGATTTTTTGTGAAACGTTGTATTGCCATGATGAAGTGTCGTTATGAGACTTGATTGCATTAGCATCAATAACTTTCATTATTTGTTCTTTATTTTTAGGATATGTACTTTTATGATTTGGATGTCGATAGGAGTTTTTTATGCTGTTATTTTCTTTGATTACGCTTATAGTGTCTTCTTGTTTAAACTTTTGTGTATGATTTGCTTCAACTAGGTTGACATCTTGAGGTATGGTATGGACTGGATATGTAAGTGTGTTTTTTTTCGTAACTTGTTCTTTAATTCTTGAAATTTTTGATTGTTCGTTCTAGATTTTCTCTAATTTGTTTTCTAACAGCTTGTTATCATTCTGAATATTCTTAATTATTTCTTCTTGCGTCTTTTCATCAATTTTGGAATTCTCAAGTTGTTCCTTAAAATATTCATTATGATTTTTGAGGCAACGACTTTCTGCTTGTTTTTTTAGTAATTTTTCTTCCATGTCTTCATTAGATTGCGTTGTCTTCTGGGTATTTTTTAACGTCGTAATCTTTGTAACAACAACCATATTATGCTTTCTTAGTCGGGAGAATTCTTTAGTATTGCTTGATGACATGTTATTGATCTTTGTGATCTCTAACATGTGCGTTATTTTAATGTCGACATTTGTCTACTAGAGCTCTTTGTTGACGTGGACAAATCTTTGATTCTTGGCATTCTAAATTTTCTTGAACTTGCACAATTTATTTATCCTTGTCGTTAAGGATTTGGTTCAACCACGATATTTATGCTTTATTCGTGTCAATTTATTTCATGATATCTTTGTTTTGTAATTCTTGATTGAAATCCTTTTTGTCTTTTAATTCATTAATTTGAGTGGACAACTTTACTGTACGACTTTTTTGGTAGGAAATCTGCTATTATTTGGATTCTTTTTTAATTTCGTGTATTTTAATTGTCATTTGCAAACTTTCATTCATGTTTTGCAATTCTTTATTGTACTTTCAATAATTCCTTAATTTAGCTTCTAATTCTTTTATTTGTAACTGCAAATTGTATCTTCATGTTCTTCAACTTCTTAGTAGATAAATAGTCACAAACAAGGTGTAGTGAACACTAAATATAGTCCTTATGTGAGTCTTCCTTTGGCTTTGAATTTTTGCGTTTTTTCCCCTTTTCATCAAGTAATAATTGTAATAAATACAATTATTAAATATTAGATTATTAGTATTATTGATTTAATAATAATAATGTTATAAATAAATTTACATTTTAAAGTGATGAGACTTAGGGTTTAAAATAGTGATTAATATTAATAACATAATATGAATAATTAAATTTTATAATAATAATAATTATAAAAATATTATTATCAATATTTGATGTGTTAGGATTAGGGTTTCGAGCCCTAGTGGAGGTGATTGGAGAATATAAGAGTGTGAGGGAAACAGATTGGAAGGTGGTTGGAGTAAGGTTAAAGGATGGGGAGCAAAGGGGGAGAGATGGGAGTGAAAGTGTTCTCAGGTCGGAAGGAAGGTGTGACAACAAGGATGCAAGAGGAGGAGGGAACGAGTACAGTCTCTAGAAGAAGAGCGATCACGTAGTGGTGATCGAGGCGCAAGTGGCGAGTGCCAAGGATTTTGAGGGCAATGTGAAGGGAGTGTAAGGGTTCTACTTGGATCCATGTTGGGTAAGGGTGAGGGGTTGTAGTTCGTGTGGCACGCAAAAGTATGGGCGAGAGGAGGGAAGGAGTGATGTGAAGGGGGGGAGGGTGTATAGTACGGGGGTTGAGTAAGGTGGAGGAGTGTGATGTGGAGTGGGAGTGGAGGAGACAGGCGTAGGGTCGAGCACTTACAAGGAGGGGTGTGGGGTTAGCGGAAGATGCCACAAGGGGGGTTGATGCACTTACGACCTAGGTGGTCAGTTGCAGATCAAATTTCACAATGAAAGCACAACAATCACACACACAATACAAAAATTTGCCAAGAATTATGGCCCTCTGATTAAATTAAACAATCTCTTTAGAGAGGAAATTTACAATGCGACTCTAAGATCGGATTGGTCGAATGAACATTGACCAATTACTCCCTCTCCATCTCTCCCTCTCTCTAATCTCATAATGAACTTAGAATTCCTTACTCTCAAGACTCGAATAGTTTTAAGACGTCCCTTTCTCTGAGCATGCACTAGTATTTATAGTTGATCCCTGGTTCTTAGTCTTTCGACTCTTCCTCTAGAAGATTCACATACTTCTAGGCACCACCATGATCCATTAAATGATTCACGTGGATCCTTCAAGTAGGTTTCATCATCTATCCTTCTGTAACAACCGCCATAACTATCCTTCTACTATTCCAACTACTACACTAGCTCTGTGCCTTGTTTTCCTAGATTTTCGATCGACTATTTGTCTCATCATCGTTAACTTGATTCACGACATCTTCCCTTGCTTGGTCGGTATTCTTGCCAACCCTTTACCGACCTTCCCATCTTTCCTATCACTTGTCGTCTCTTGCTCTTGGTTGGAATCTTTGTGACTTATTCTGGTCTCCCCCTTTACCTATCGACCTTCCACCCATAACTCTGGAGGTCGTCGATTGTCCTCCAAGTGTTCCTCTCGTCTAATCTACGATGATTTGTCTTGGGCCTTGATGCCCCTACATTAGGGGTGTTGTAGAACGTGGAGGTGTATGGAGGCATGGGTGTGGGCTAACGAATGATGGCATGGATGCAGATTGGGAAAGGAGGTCGTGTATGGAGGGAATGAAAAGGAGAGTTGTATTCGAGATATGGCATAGAAATTTTGTTGACATGGTTTGAGATTATGAATGATACTATACAAAAATGGATAGAAACTTTGTGTAAAAGCAAGTATCTACGTATTAGATCAATTCTCTTCTCCACTTCAAGCTGTCCCATCCAATCTATCCCATCACCTTAAATAAAACACTAGTGATTCTCTTCATCCACTCCAAGCTGTCCCATCACCTTAGATCGAACACTAGCGATTATCTTCTCGACTCCAAGCTGCCCCATCACCATAAAATGATGTTGTGGTTCATGTAACTGTTGAATTTAGTGATACCCCTAGGGAACACATAATTTATTAATTCTATTTAAGGTTATGTATTTGATAGTCTAGTTTTGAGCTCCTCAGATGATCAGTACTATTTATTTCATAGTCTAGTTTTGAGATCCTGAGATTATCATGTTATAGAGTTTTGTAGTGTTGATTATACATAACCTTGCTAAAAGTTGTTGAATCAAAATTGTTGGAACTATGCATACACTTTCAATCCTATTATTTATGGTATTAATGATATTATGGGTAGGTTGCATTTGGTAGTCAAATAATGTTGAATTGTTGCAAGCACAAAATCCACTTCAAATGCTACCCATTGATGATCTTTTTTCATGTCTAGAGGAACTAAGGGGGTTTATGGTAATTATGGGTGATCATTAAATTTAATTTAACACTTATAATAGCATGTACATTTGGCAATGGTAGACTAAATAATTTGGAGATTCTCATGAAAAGGTATTGAAGTTGTATGTGAGAGGTCTTCAATGCTAATATGTGTTGTTCAGAAATAAATCCTATGAGTAGGGAAATATCACCAAGGTACTGGAAAAGTTGATATTTTGGGCTCTTACACATGCGTAAGACCACACACAAACTTCAATAATAAAATTGAATACTAGATAAGTATTAGGGAGAAGAAAGATATGCGCATTTTTTGAAGCTTGTTCTAGCTGCTCCTTTGTCTCTCTTTGAATCCACTCCTTTGATGCCAAATTGTATACATCACAAATCCATGACACATAAAAAAGATGTAATGATCATGACCATGAAATAATATACATTGGATCCATGTGAATATAGATTTGGATCATCGCCACAAATTTGATACATAGTGGACCCATTCCAATGAAGAGATCATAGCCATGAATAGGTACACATTGGATCTATGTCAATTTGGAGATCATATCCATTAATAAGTACACAATGGATCTATGTCTCATCATGCATTAGGAGAACAATATGTGAGTAAGCCAAGTAATCATTCTCCCAATGGTATTGGTGTCATATGAGGTGTGGTACAGTCTTGCGAAGCTATGGAAACAACAAAATGTGAGAATGCTACTGTTCTCTCAAGGTCTTCCATCCAAACTATTGAGAGGTATGAATATTACCCATGTGAATAGATTATTTGAAGTCAAACATGGAGGACATTGTTTGATATTGGTCATTGATGTATATAGTGTTAGAATATTCAACTATACTAAGAAGGGAGGTGAAATATAGGATAGATTTTACACTTTCAAATTTATTCACCATTCACATTGAGTAGTAGTCAACAAAAAATCACATTACAAGAGACCCAAGGTTTTAACATGGAAACCCAATAAGGGAGAAAACCTCAAAAAGATGTTCGTTTTGTACACAATGATTACAAATATTTGCAGACACCTATTTGTTGGAGACACTAATTTATGAAGTTTACAAGCAACAAATGAAGGAGGCACCAACCCCTAGATTATCTAGCACCAACTAGAAGAAATCACCAATTCCTTAGATTACCCAACACCAACTGGAACGAAGCATCAACTCCCTGAATTCTTCAACACAACCTGGAGGAAGGAATAACTCCTTGAATTCTATAATGATGTAATGTGCGAAACTTCACTTGTCGCTGAAATATCTCGAATTTTTGACCTGACACTTATGGGAATAACCCCATTGCATATGATGTTGCTTTGATGGTTTATTTTGTATATTGGGCATACGACCCCGCTGCACATGAGAATGATGATTTGTTTGATATATTGGGCGTAAGCCAATTGCATATGTTTTATGTATATGACTTCATGTGGTGGGAGTGGACCTTGAAGCACATAATTGATGAGATATTTGTGTTGAGCGCGAGCTCTGAGGCACATGAGTATTTGATGTTTGTGTTAAGAGAGAAGCTCTGGAGCACATGAGTATTTTAATGTTTGTGTTGAGCAAGAGGCTCTGGAGCACATGAGTTATGAAAAATTTGTGTTGCGCATGAAGCTCTGAAGCACATGAAAATATAAGAATTGGAAGTGTTGGGCATAAGCCCTGGAGCATTCCAAGTTGATGTTGAGCATAAGCTCTGGAACATCGGATCCTTGGTCATTGTATCCCTAGGCGTATCCTACAAATACATCCTATCATTAGTGTTGAGTGAGGAGCTCTGGAATTGCATTAAGTTGTAACTCCTTGTTTCTTAGCATTGAGTATGGGCTCTAGATAAATGCTAGGAGTTACTGAAAAATTAATATGTTGAGTAAAAATGACTCTAATAAAACATTGATCTCATCTTACTTATTTTTAAGTGATTAAATGAAATTTCATATTTCTGTATCTCATCAAGTACTAAAGAACTACCATGTTATACGAGGTAATCCAACATGCTGCAAAGGTATAGAGTTGCCTAACCCCTACCTGAAGGCCTTAATGAGAAGTGGCTATAAGCTAAAAAGAAAAGTATCATGTGATATGATACTTAAAGTAAAAAGGTTAACAATGGTATATATATATATATATAATGTGGATAAAAGAGTAAGCATATGCATTAATACTAGTAACTATGAATAATAATGAAAGGTTCTATGTGTTATTATTTATTACTAATATTAATTAAATATTATATACCTAAAAGAGTCATAATAGGAACTAGTCAAAGAGTTCCTAAGTTAAATTAAATAAATATTAAATTCACATAAATTAAGTAAAAAGGGTTATTTAAAAAAAACAAATGATTCTTGATTTAACTGCCCATTTTCCTAAAGTTTGTTTATAAACACCCAAACTAAAGAGAGGCTTGGAGATCTTTTGATTATTCCACTATTCTACCTGATTATTCTCAAGAGAGTTCTTGGAGAGCATTTTTCCTAAGAGGAAAAACAAACTGGTACAAACTTGTTATCCTAGATAAGGAAGCCTTACCTTAGGAGCTCTAAGCTACTTGCATGTTGGAACCAGGTCGGGGGGGTTTGGATTGAAACTAGGAACGGTTTCGGGTCATGGTTGGGTGGAACGTGGTATTTCCCAAGTTATTCGGTTAACTGAACATAGGTCAGAACTGTCCATGTCATTGTTAATGTTGTGTGTTTGAGTGTGTAGGATTTCCAGCCATTAAAATAACTTCAAATTTCAGGTATGAGGTTTCTTTATCTTTCTTACAGTTCATGTAGTTTTCTTGTTTAATGAAGGGATTAAAGTCTGGAATGACAATATTATTATTATCTTCCTGTTGTAGCTAGGCTATTTTTACATAACCTTAAAAGAAAAACTAGGGTTATTTAGTTTACATATGCATACAAAACCTAGAAATAAAGATTATGCTACAGGAGTGTTTTGTTTTCTTAACCATGATTGTCTAGTTAGGAAAATATAGAATTTATTATTATTATGGATTTTAGACTGTCACATATACTTTTATTAGTTTTTTTAAACCATAGGAGAATATGGTCTCTATTATTTATGCATTACTCCTTCATCATTTATATTTTAAATTCAGTTTTCTCTAATGGCATATTTTGCTAACGGAGTAGCCAGATTCTTGATTATTGATCAAACTTAAATACAAAAGTAAAACAGAGTTTACAAACAAGTAGACAAATCTATAAAACCCATAGACCAGAGGTCAAATCTCTAGGTTAAAGAAATCTAAACTAGGATTAGATCATTTTAAAAATAACCAATAAACTATCAACCCAAAAGAATTAATTAAGTACACAGAAACGGAATTGTCTCTATTAAAATCCAACTCTACATTTTCCATTGCTGGCAGATTACATATTTGAAATTTCCAGCACGCTTATCATTATTTCACCCATCAAATCCATTATATTCAACTATAGCATAAACACTGTTCATAAGCTTAAAACATAACTTAAATACCATTTCTATGTTGAATCTTAGAACAATTGCAAAGTATCGCAACTACTATAAACCAACCACCAAGAATCAATTATATACATAATACAAACCAAATCATTAACCAACATATCCATTTAAAAACCGAGGATCGAATCTTGTCGGCATCGTTGCCACAACAAAAATATACACGTTGTGTTAAATACCAGCTCAACCGTTATGACAGCCCAGGATTGAATCCAGTAGGCTTATGAAATCAAAACCATAATGATGCGTTAAAACACCATTCCAAGTGTTAGGACAACCCAAGATCGGATCCTGTAGGCTTGCATTATTACAAACAAAAACCAAATCAAATTACATGCCCAGGAATCGAATCGTGTAGGTATCAATTTTAAAACACCAATGTATTAACTCTATAAATGGTTCGCATTAAAGGCTTTCCATGAAAGAATCAACTTAAACCAGAGTTTACACCAAATATGAAATATGCTAGTAGAACCAAACACACAAAGAATTAATAAAAACAAAATGTACCAGTTGTGTATTCACCCCAAAGGCTGAGCCAGGCTCATGGCCATGAGGAGAAACCCCAGCCATAATAAACATCGAATTACACCCAACAAATATAATGCCGAGAAGGAATAATTTAAACACTACTGTCAACGCATACAGTCACGGCCTTGCCAAACATAGAAACCCTATGTGCAAGCGGTATGCTAAGCTAATGGCCGTATTAATAAAACCCAATCATGTTAACAAACCATATCTTCCCCAAAAGTAATGCTTGAACAGTAAATTTAATGCGGGCATGAATTACATAGTGTGATTGCAAGAAATGGCACTGTAATGCCAAATATTTCGCATCATGTAAGTCCAAATGCAACACCATTCCATTAAAACATCAAACCATACGATTTAGTTACAAACCAAAATCTATTTACAAAGTCAAGTCTTCATTTGGACAGACATGATTCACCCAACGTTTTTACATTTGAAACTTCAAGGAACAATTCATTTACAATTGCATCTCTCGGATGCCCAACACCATACAAAGTCCCCAAACCAAACTGCTAAAGTCTACAAACCAGAACTACATAGAGATAAACCATTCCAAAACAAAGTGCAACACTCTGTCACACGCAAGCGCAAAGGTAAAGGCCTATGTTGTTTCACAGGGATTACTCGTCAAAGAGTTGCGTAGACAGTCCAGAGAGCCACCCACAATCCACGAGTCCAAGCCACCCTGTCACCTGCAAAATAGAAATCGTAGAGCCATGAGAAGTATGTTGAAACCTCAAATGAAGCAAACAAATACAATATCGCTGCAAACCAGGTTGAGAACATACCTGTCGACATAGGGGAATCTGTTACTCCATGCAGCATAAACGCCTGAGAGCCAAATCCATACAGACCACCAGAAGCAGAGCCAAATGAATCACACAAATGACCAATCCAACGTTTGTGGCTCGTTTCCCACTCTTTCCAAGGATACAAAAATGCGCCACCCTGGTTTCCACTATTAACGCAATTCTTACCCACATCTCCATAGTTCAACCCATAATGAATTCGCTTTAGCAGTAAAACTCCATCAAAACCCTCCTTGGTATTGCTAAGCCATAGTTTCATGGCATATGAAATATGCCATAAAATGTTTATACATGACCCATAGTCTTTCCAAAGACTTATCCCAAGGTTTGCCATGACATATGAATTAAGCCTTAATCCCTAGGCTTTACACCTTAACAATTTACATGTTACAAACTGAATATCAAGTGGATAAAAATATCATAACCTCCAAACATAATAATAATGCCAACCGTGAAGATTTAGGTCATACACTCCCAAGTCTGCGTAAACATAGAAAGTTGGTACAGTTAGGCCAGGACTTTAGTTCTCTTATCGTCGATATGCATATGCTAGTGTAGCATAGTTATCATGCCGTAGGGTATTACGTTTCATCGTTGTAGATAGATTCCATCAATGAAGTAACTTGCACAAAAAGGGGAAGTTTGCATTAGTTCTCAATGAAATAATTAAACCCCGTAAAAGCAGGAGGAACCTTTTACCTCTCTGAGTGGTCCCTTAAGGGATACAAATCCCGCAACTCCACCCCTCGATAGTTAAAGGCAAGTTAGAACTTTTAATAAATAAAACCATAAACGAAGTACAAAATAGATAAACATGAAGTAAGACATAACTAAACCAGCATACACAAATGTATGTTAAATAGTAAACACTAGTAGAGTAATCACATAAAAAGTTCGAGTAATATAACAATGGTGCATATTTACATCAGCATTACATAGGAAAATACATAGAAAGGGAAAGGCAACTTACGACACTTAGATCTAGTAAACAATGACATACATATTCCGTAAAAGATAAATTAATGTCCATGATAGGTAGTATTTAACTAGCCTACATTTTTTTTTCAAATTTTGGGGACATTACAGTCGCACTCTTCTTTGCCACAGAAAATAATCTTTACTATGGTTGCACTCTACTCTGCCACACTCTGCCTTACGCACTCTGCTCTTATGCACTCTACTCTGTGCAAGACAATAACCAATACCATCTCACTCTACTATGTTCCACTCTACTTTGTCACACTTTGCATTGCACAGTCTGCGCTGCATACTCTACTCTATGCAAGACAATATTCACTTCTATGTGCTTTTCTCTATCGCACTTTTCTTTGCATACATTACTCTATGCAAGACAATCCTCACTTTCATACGCTTTTCTCTATCACACTTTGCTCTGTGGAAGACAATATTCACTCTTGTGTGCGCTTTGTCGCACTCTGCTTTGTGCACTCTAGTCTACGCACTTTGCTTTGCGCAAGATAACCCAAATTGTTGCACATCCATCACAATATCTTCATTTTTCCTTCACCAAATAAATCCCTGCAAGAAAAGACCCCTTTCTTTTACAAGGTGCGCCTCATTGTCCTTAAAGCCTTCAAAACACCTTTAAGAATCTATAATATATTTAATAAAACCCAAGAAATCATCTTCAAGAACCCTAGAAAATTCATCTTCACCTTGTAGTTGTGCCCCTTTTCAGAGCTCCATACTTACTTGGATGGATAGTCCAATGAGGAAAGAACTCCACTTATTTATCCAAGTCTTAAAACACTTTCTAGGTTGACATAACATTGTACAATATCCGGGCTGGGCCGACCTGACATTCTAGTTGGGTTTCTTTTACAAATTCTTTCATATCTCCTCATTCCTATGGAGTTAGAGGCACTTCCATATACCATTGGAAAAGTATCAGAGAAACATTACCAACCATGTAATCTATTCTCCAATTTGAGATAGGTATATAGAGTGAAAAATCCTTCAAAGATAGGGTATCAAAAATAATATTTGCAACAATCTTCATCTTTCCATCTCTATTTGTAGTCTCTCCGTGTCTTTAAAATTAATGAGATCAATTGATTTTTGCCTTTGACATCAATGACGACCATATTTCAAACAATTTCCCCCTTTGTCATTGATGGCAACCCTTAGACAATTATGCAACAACTTGTAGATACTCCCTTTGTCTGCAATTTTGTATAAGCATAATTATGTTTCTGCACAATATCTATAGTTTCTCCTCTTGCACAATTTATTCGTGCAATTATGTTTCTATAGAATTCTGGTTCTGCCCGGTATCTGTAATTTCTTCCCTTGCAGAATTTCTTCCCATTTGACATCAATGGAAAAGGGATGCTACCCATGAATTCTTTGTTCTCTTTCTTCTTCTATTTCTCCCCTTGTTGGAATGCTTATCTGCTTTTTCCTATTACTTTGACCAAGTCCTAAGCTTTGTTTTGTTCCAATAAGTTCTGACTATGATGAATCTTAAGCAAATTAATGAGGAGTAGGAATTAGTCCCAATTTATGTTTGAGATACTCAAAGGTTTCCCTAGGAAGAGGCTTTGTGAAAATGTCTGCAATATGCTCCTTGGTGTCAACATAGTTGAACTTGACATTGTTCTCGGTAGATTGTTCTCTCAAAAAACGATATTTGATAGGGATATGCTTTTCCTTGGAGTGAATTACAAGATTCTTGGAAATGCTAATTGCACTTATGTTATCACACAAAATTGGAATAGGCTGATTAAAATCTACATGGATATCCTTCAAAGTTTGCTTCATGATCCAGAAAACTTGAGCACAACGTGTTGCTGCTACAACGTATTTTGTCTCTGTTGTATACAAGAAGACTTGAGATTGCTTTTTACTTAACCAGGACACCAAATATTTACCTAAGAAGAATTCTACTCCACTTGTACTTCTTTCGTCGTCAATACTTGTTGGCCAATCTGCATCTGTATAGGCCATCATAGTCAATTTATTTCCTTTTGGATACCATACCCAAAATTTGTTGGTCCTTTGAGATATCTAAAGATTATTTTTATTGCTAGAACATGAGTCTCCTTAGGTGCAACTTGAAATCTTGAAACCTATACAATTTCTCACATTACATCTGGTCTTGAGGCTGTCACATAGAGTAAACTTCCAGTCATTGACTTATTGAGTCTTTGATCCACTTATTTCGCTTCATTCTCCTTACTCAACTTGCAACCAGTGATCATAGAAGTACTTATAGGTTTTTAGTCTTCCATTTAACATCCTCAACATTTATTTTATATACTTGGTTTTAGAAATGAAAATACTTTCATCTAGTTGAGATATATGGATTCCTAGGAAGAAAGTTAGCTCTCCTAGCATTGACTTTTCAAATTCCTTAATACATTTCCTTGGAAAATATTTGGCTTGTTCTATCATCATCACTTCCAAAATTGATGTCATTAACATACACTTCACTGATAGTCATATTTTCATTTTCAACTTTTATGTAGATATTTTTGTTTGCATTAGCCTTCTTGAATCCTTCTTCTTGCAAGTACTTGTCTAGTGTTGAGTACCAAGCTCTAGGAGCTTGCTTTATTCCATAGAGGGATTTCTTCAATTTGCAGACTTATTCTTTATTTTTTGATAGTAGGAACCCTTTTGGTTGTTCTATGTAAACATCTTCTTCTAACTCTCCATTTAGAAAGGTCGATTTTACATCCATTTGATATTTTTAGAGCATGCTTTAAGCAAGAACATTATAATATCTTCTATTCTTTCTATAGAAGCAAAAGTTTCTTCAAAATCTATTCCTTCAACTTGAGCATGCCCTTTGCACATCAGTCTTGCTTTGTTTCTGATTACTCGTCCATCTTCTTTCAGTTAGTTTCTAAAGACCCATTTAGTGTCAATCATTTTTTTTGTTTTCGGGTCTTACGACAAGTTCTCATGTTTCATTTTTCTCAATCTGAATAAGTTCTTCTTCCATAGCATTAAACTAGTGTTCATTAGTCATAGCTTCCTCAAAACATTTTTTCTCTATTTGGATAATAGAGAGATGTGTACCTATTTAGAAGTGCTTTCTAATTTCCTCTTTTTGTTTGTATATTTCAGTTTAATCACTAATGATTAAATCCTCAAAATGGATCTTTTGAACATATCAAAAAGAAGCATTTCTATATGATCTTCTAGTTTCTTCTTATTCTTCTTGACGTACTTCTACTTGTTGCTCTCTTTACTGTTCTTACTCTTGTAGTTCATCTTCTTCTCGTTCTATTGTTGGATGATCATATTCATCTATGGCCACTGATCTGTGAGTAATTATTAAATCTATTTTCACATCTGGACTTTTAACCATCTTGTTTCGCCTCAAATTTTAGCATTTATAGGCCTTTCTTCTAGAGGAATAGCCAATAAAGATGCTTTCATCTGTCCTGGATTCAAACTTTCCCAAATTTTAATCATTTATTTTGATGTAGCAATTGCTCCCGAACACCCTAAAGTGTTTAATTATTGTTGTTTTGCCTTTTTAGAGCCCATAGGGATATTTGTTGCTATCAACTATGATTTCCCCTCATTTAAAATGTGGATAGTTGTATGAATTTCTTGGGTCCAAATAATATTAGATAGTTTGGAGTCATTTGGCATTGTTCTAGTCATCTCCTGTACAACCCTGTTCTTTCTCTCTACTGCATTTTGCAGTGGCTTCCTAGCAGATGAGAAATGTCTCTTAATTCCATATTTCTCAAAGATTTCCTTAAATTCATTTGATGAGTACTCACCCCCATTATATAATCTTAGGCGCTTGATTTTTAAGTCACTTTTATTCTCAACTAATTATTTAAAAACTTTGAACATCTCAAAGCCCTATGATTTTTTCTTGAGAAAAGAAATCCAGGTCATTCTAGTGTAGTTATCAATGAAGAGAATGAAGTAAGATTCACCATTTAGATTTTTTTTCTCATCGTCCCACAAAGATCAATATGCACAATCTCCAAAGGTTTTTTTGTAGAATATTATTTTCTCTTGAAACGTGCCCTTGTTTGTTTTCCATGTAAACACTGCTTGCAAACATTATTTAAGGGATTCGTAATTTTAAGGATGTCTCTTACTACTTTCATTTTAATATTTATTAGATTTTCAAAGTTTATATGGCCTAATCTTCTAGTCCAGAGTCAACTTTCATCTACTTGGCCCATATAACATTTTTCTTCTTTCCTCTTATCCAATATCTACACATTATTTGGAGCTTTGGATGTTGTTGCTACCAATTTTCCCGAGTCTTCCTTCCTTATTTTACATTTCTTAGAGTAAAAAGTAAGTACGATCCCTTGATCACACGTTTGACTTACAATGAGAAGATTATTCTTCATATTTTCGACAACCAAGACATTTTCTGCTTTATCCTTTTCACTCCAAAGACTCACTATGCCTTTTTGAAGAATTTTGGTAGAGCCATCATCTCCAAAGTAAAAACTGCCCCTTCGTTCTTTTCTAAAATCTAGAAATGTTTTCTTATCTCCCGTCATGTGTTTAGAGCATCCACCATCAATATACTGGTAGTCTCTTTTGTATTGGCCATAGTGGAAAAAGTTGTCGATTTTTCAGCGACGTCCCGAAAAATTACGATTTTTATCTGGCCATCGATTTTTCGGCCCGAAAAAATCGCGATTTTTCAAAAACATCGGACCTCTGAAAAAATTGGGGAAAACTAGGAAAAAATCGGCAAAAATTAGTAAAAATCGGGATAAAATCGAGAAAGATAGGGAAAAATTGGAAGAAATCGACAAATAGGGGAAAAAACCGTTAAGCAAATTTTGACCCTATTAAAGTACAAATTTTGCCTTTTTAATGCTTGCCGCGGTTTGCCGATTTTTGCCAATTTTTTTGCCGATGTAGCCGAGAATATGTTTTCTGGACCCTCGCCGGTTTTTTCCACTATGGTATTGGCCATTTAAGGCCAGATCACATTCTTCTTGGCTTAGTGTTTCTATCTTTCTTTGTCGAACTTTTGTGGGATCCTTTATTACATTATGTTAACATTTACAGTCTTGAGCTTTATGCCCATAATTGTGACATTTGTAGAATTCAATGAAAGAGCCAAAGGGACTAAGTTTTCCATTCATAGGTCCGTTAGGCTTATTGTTCACATGACTAACCTTGGGTAGTTTATAGAAATTTCTATTTTTCTCAAAATCATCTCTTCATATGCTATGCAATTTACCGCTTTATGACCAAAATTGTTGTAGAAATAACAATGACCAAAAAGAGTCGTTGATCCCTGGTAATAAAAGGTCTTCTAGGTGGAACATCTCATTTGTCCATGTGAGATGATAGTTGGTTGTCCTTCCTTTTGAGATTGTTGTCTTCCTTTTTAATAAAAATCTTTAGTACATCTGCATAACTCTTTGTTTCTACTTCATAGCTTGGCATCATTGAGATTGATCCTTCATTAACAATTTATTGTCCATATCCTAATCTAGACTTGTCAAAAGATTATCTTGTTAAAGTTACAACATCACTAGTCATTCTCCAAGCCAATCTTGTGCACCAGGATCGGGATTCATGTGTTTAGGCAGTGCCTTAGGGATCTTAAGTTGGACTCAGGAACTTGGAGTAAATTCATGGGTTGGACTCAATGATGACTAAACCTTATGTGTAAAGGTTAATCCTCATGTGTTGAGGTGAATGCGTTGATATGTCAAAGTGATGATGTTCTACAATCTTGTTGGACAATACTAAGGACTTGTGTGTCAAGTCAGGTCCTCATGTGTAGAGGAAATGCTTTGCTAGTTGGAGCATGCATGATGTGTAACATACTACTAACCATGATCTAGCTATTAGGTCTCCGATAGAGACTAGCCACCTGTAGAGTGAATTACTTTAGCATAAGATCACTGGGAATGGTAGTAGAATGATATGATATCATCATTGGACAAATATCCTTCATATAAATTGATATGATAGATAAATTAAAGTTAGCACATATGGACCATGCAGATAAGATAAGAGATAAAGATAAATTGCATTGAGAACATAGAGAAATCGAATTGCTCATGAGATTAACTTTATCTAATGAAGAAGAACTTTATTAGTTAAACTCAAGTTACATTAACATTGTATGCCTTGGTTAATTAAAGGAGAACTCGCAATGGTCACTTCAATAAATCAATCAACCATGATTTCTGTTAAAGGAGTTAACTAAGTGTTAATAAATAAGGATTTAGCTAATTAAAGTGTTTTGCATGTCAACACTTTAGTTAAACTAAAATACAACACTTAAGTTGTGACACTTGAGTTAAAATAAAAGATGACACTTAAGTTATGACATTTGAGTTATGAAAGTTGCAGGACGACACTTGAGTTAGCATCCTAACTAAGTGGTCTAGCATCTTGTTGAAGTATGAGTTCACTATGAAGTCAGTTCTTGATGTAATTAGATTAGCATGAGTAATATTGCGAGTTGGCTATGCAGTTATTAATATGGTGGTCTAGTTTTGAGGAGACCAAGGAAAAATGGCAAATTGGTGTGTGAGCTTTGCGCATTAGTGTAGAAAGGGGGAATTTGTGTGTTCACCAAGAGCATCAAAGCAAGAAAGGGTGAATTGTTGTGTGAGTAGTGTGCATTAGTACATAAACTACAAATTGATTTGTGTCGAGGGCATAAAGTTGAATCATCCAATCCTTCTATCTTCTCTTTTGCCCAATCATTACACCTAGGGTGTTTTGAATTCTCTCTCATCTTGCACCTGGGATGTCGAAGGAAATCTTTGAATTGTAAAACACATTCTTTTCTATATACAATTATTATCCTAAGGAGATTTGTTGGGATTTTCACTCATTGTTTTGAGGGTTTTCCCTAGGGTACATACTGTGTTATGTGTGATTGCTTATGTGTATGAATGTTGAATTGATTTTTAGTACTCAGTAATTTTGTATTTAAATATTAAATATAAAAATTCAACAAAAGTTCAACATGGTATCAGAGCTTAGGAAGTGAAGGAGATAAGTTTTGCAAGCATTCTTAAGCCTAGGTTGATCCTGAGTGGTAAACGTTAAGCACAGCCCTTGAAGAACAATGTCCTCGATCTTAGTAAGCAGGGATAATTTTAGGGGCGAATTTTAGCCCAGTGGGCTATTTTTCCATGTTTTTCTCCCAAAATAGATTCGCCATTTTGCATCTTTTGAAGCCCTATTTCGCCCAATTTTGATGGGGTAAAATTTTTTCACCCTAGAAATTGCTCAATTATTATATAAATGAAATAAAATCCTTGGAAATTAAAATATTTTTTGAAAAATATCGCCAATTGTTTTATAGTTGTCGTTTTAAGAATTGGTAATATTCACCAAAATTTATACACTTTTAAATAAGTAAGGTTCCTTAAAATCATCCCTGTCAGTAAGGTCAAAATATCAACTTGAAGGAACCTCGAACTTCGACACTTGGAAGGCTAGGATCCTGAACATCCTAGAAGAGCATGACTTATATGGATATGTATCCAATGTTGTTGAAGAGCCTACATCTAATGCAGGGTGCATTGCTCTCAAGAAGAATCAAGCCAAATCTAAGACGATCGTTTATGATTTGATGAAAACAACTTGATGCTAGTAATTACTCCATTGAATACCGCTAAGGTGTGCATTGATGCCTTGAAATGTTTTTATGAGAAGAAGGCTCCGAGTCGAAAGAGAACATTGAAGAATAAGATATGTAATCTAAAGATGGAAAAGGATGAGAAATTGGCCTCATTCTTCACAAAGTTCTCTCAAGTAAGGTATAAACTATTGAGCATTGGAGTCGTGATGGATGACGATGATCTCATTCAAACTACTCTCGATGGTCTTCCATCGTCATGGGATCCATTCTTGGTTGTCATAAATGGTCGAGGTGTACAACCCAACTTTGAAAGACTGTGGCATGATTTCCTCAAAGAAGAAGGATGAATCCAAAGCAAGACTACTTCCTCCAATGAAAAAAGGCTGCTCTTACGGTAAGGATGAAGAGAGGAAAAAAACCTTCCTCGTCCAAAAGAAAAGGAACACCACAATAACTTTGATAAGTCGAATGTCAAATGCTTCAATTGCAATAAGAAGGGTCACTATGCAAGAGTATGTAGTGTAAATCAAAGATACAATTTTAAAGGAAGATTTCATGTTTCTACTGCTGTAGAAGATGAACCTCCAAGAAATAACTCTTCCAATGACCAAGAAACAAGGAATGCAGAAGATGATGACCATTGAAAGAATTATTTCCTTTAGTGCACCAATGATCGCATAATCTCTAGATGTGGAGATTATCGTTGGCATGAATACCTAGGGACTCTAGTAATATCCACTAGGAAGCGAAGATCAAGAGGGAGCCCACAAAAACAATAAAAGATAAGTATTTGCATTTGACTATGAATTACTCTTATAAATCAGATCTGAATCTTTTTCAATATATTCCTCATTACAATTATATGTAGATATGTATTACTAGAATTAGGAAGTATGTTATAATATAACATGATGAGCATATGTTATAGTTTTTTAATTGACGAATAGTAAGCACACATAGTACATGCTATGATTAAGTGAGTAGCCTAAAGTGTTGCATAACATTCCATGAGATATGGATGGAGGTTGTGCTGAAGTATTGGTTGAAATGTTTGCATAAATTGTGTGAACTATTTGTCATTGCATTGAAATTATTGGATTATGCAAGGTTTCTAATCACTTGATTGAATTTGACTTGTAGGAAAGACCGTATGTTATGTCCTACAAGAGAATAATGACGAGACTTGTTTTCAAGGGATAAGAAGACAACTAACTGTATTATACAACCCTCAACATAATGAGATTGCTGAAATAAAGATCAGAAAAATTTATGATGCTATAAAAGCCATGATGTGTGATCAAGATCTGCCTTCCTTCTTATGTCCAAAATCCTCCAAGAATGTTGTATCCATAACAGAATCCCTCATGCTATTTTGAGAGAGAATACTATTGAAGAAGTTTCCACTGGTGAAAAGCCAGATGCTAGACAATTGAAGAATTTGTTGTTATTCATGTACCAAAAGAGAAGAGGATAATGATGGAGGATCCAGATTCTAGTTCTCCTCTTTCAGAGGTTAATAGAGAGAAGACAGAAGAGTCCTAAGATTCGGTACCTCCTGAATAACCAATAGAACTTGTTGAAAGATCACTTGATGAACCTCTTGCTAAGAGGAGATCTACATTGTGCTGAGACATTCTACAGGAGGAAGAAAAACATGCACGATCAAGAACATCCAGAGAGCGAAAGAGACTTGATAGATATTCAGGATATGTTGCACAGATGAGTCACATCATTGATTAAGAACCTTCCACCTATGAAGAAGCTACTAAGTGTTGGTCGCTTTAATTGATAATTGATTCACAAACAAAGTGCTCAATATAAATTGGCAACCCATGGTAATCTGGTTATTTCAAATGCAACTATGCAAAATATATGCATGAACACATAGTAACTGATAGTCATAAATCACCCTATTCATACGAAATAAAACCTAACAACCTAGTACTCTATTCCGCCATCGATCAATCCAATCCTTAACTGCTAGTTCAATCTTCAAGAATAAAAAGAATTCACAAGCCTTCAAATCGCAACAATTCTAAAAGTAATTAGCTAATTTACTTATGTAAGAAGTTAAATACCAATCTACTATTGTAAAGAAAGTTGTTCTATAATTAAAGAATTCTAAAACGATCTTCTCATTCAAATGAAATCACACATCATCACCAATCTCAGCGATAAAGGAAAATAAATATTAATCAAAACCAGGGGCAGAGCACATGTATAACAACAATCCTTCTATGATTTAATGACACACTACTGAAGAGAAAATCACACTTTACAGTTGACTGTTTCAACAACTATACTCCCAATTAATCAGTTGTTTAAACAACTAAGAAAGAAATGTAAATAAACAACTCAATAAACACACTGGTCAACAACTCCAAATAAAATTCCAATCGCACACCAAAGTAAATGATAGGAACTAAATACCTACCTAATCGGGAAACTTTGAGAGAAGGTGGGTCTTTGCCTTCTAACAGAGATTCCTTCACAAACTAAAAATAACTAGTGCGCAATAGATCGAGAAACTTCTGCCATTTTTATTGATAAAATAAATTATGTACAAAGTTCTCCACTCCTGTTACAACTTTACTTTTTCATAAGAATTCCTAACCCCCAATGGACGACCCAATTCCCTTTTAAATACTAAGAATGAACAATTGAGATCCTTCAAATTCAAACAACCATGAGGATTGAAGAACCTCAGGCTGTCGAATCGATATAAAAAATAGAAAATAGTTTCATCATATTATTACAATGGAAATAAAGTTTTTTTCATGAGCATCACTGGTCTAACGTATCAAACCAATCCAATATCTCATAATTGTCAATGAACACATGGATGGATAAGTTGATTTGTCCTGCAACAGCCTCGAGCTAGTGCCCTGAAGAAGTGGAATTGGTCATCTCATAGCTTTTCTTTCCCATGTGTATCGGCAAGATGAGACACCTGAATCCTCGTGTATCAGCAGGCTGGTACACCCGACTCTTTTTGTATCAGCAAGCTAATATACCCATATTTCTAGTAGCCTTTACCTGTCTTCATTATTCTGTCACATGTTAGCTTATTTAGGAAACAAAACCCATAAAAACAAATAAATTTAAGCATTAACTTGACAAAGTAAAGATGAATTATACCTACTCAAAATCATGCTTTTCGTTAGGGAAACTACAATTTCAACTATAATAATAAAGGAAAACGGGGAAAAAGGTAATAAAAAATGGTCATTTTTAGCACCCAACACTAAGCAACAAGTATGGAAAGATACCATAGTAGAGGAATATAAATCTATTATGAGGAATGATGTTTACGAAGTGGTTCCTAAACCTGAAAGGAAGTCCATAGTAACTTCTAGGTGGTTTTATAAGATCAATCATGTAGCTGATGGTAGTATTGAAAAGTGTAGAGAGAAATTTTTATCCTGTGGTTTCTCACATAAATAAGGCATAAAATAAAATGAGACATTTGCTCATGTGGGTAGATTAATCACTATTCGAGTTATGATTTCACTGTTCTTTGTTCTTGGATGGAAGCTTCACCACATGGATTTGAAGACTGCCTTCCTTGATGGTGAGGTTGAGGAAGAGGTTTACATACAACAACCTGAGGGGTTTGTATTTCATTTGAAGGAGTCCCATGTAAGCAAACTGAAGAAATCCTAGTATGGGCTTAAGCAAGCCCTTAGGGCTTGGTATTCGAGGATTGATTGTTATCTCTAGAGATTGGGATGCTTTGAGAGTGAAGATTATCCTAACCCCTTCAATATTGTGAATAACCAACCCCTGATCTTGGTTCTCTATGATGATGACTTGTTCCTTACTAGACAAGAACATATAATAGCTTGGTGCGAAAGGGAGCTCAGTTCTGAGTTCAAAATGAAAGAATTGGGTCTTATGCACTATTTTCTTGGTCTTGAAGTTTGGCAAAGGAAATATGAGATTTTCCTTTCGTAAGGAAAGTACACAATTGATGTGTTGTACAGGGTTGGCATGATGGATTGCAAATCCATGACTACTCCGATAGTTTCAAATTTGAGGAAACTACATGAGTCATATTTTGGATCGGATCCAGTGGATCCTAATTTGTATAGACAACTCATTGGTTCCTAGATGTACTTGATACATTTAAGACTTGATATATGCTATGCTATGAGTATCTTGAGTTAGTTTATGTCTTAGCGTAGACACAGACATTGGATTGCTGCTAGCATGTGCTTAGATACCTTTGAGGTACTATTTCTTATGAACTTGGATATTCCTCTACTGGTGGAGGGATGCTACTTGGATATGTTGACTCTGATTGGGGTGGTAGCATTGTGTACCAAAAGAGTACATCAGAATTTTGTTTTATCCTGGGTTCAACTATGATCTCTTCGTCCAGCAGAGATCAGGGCTCCATATCCCACAGTACTATAGAAGAAAAGTATATTGCGGATAGTACTACCTGACGATAATTTGTGTGTCTTAGGAAGCTACTTGTTGGGTTGTTCAGGGAGAATCTTGAGACTATGGTGATTCGCTCTGATGATCAGAGTTACATTAAGCTCTTAGAAAACCTTGTGTTTCATGAAAAGTCAAACACATTGATGTGAAGTATCATTCATAAGTGACATGGTCAAGATAAGTGTCGTAAGATTTCAGTGCATTGTCATTGATGAGCAGATTGGAGATATTTTGACTAAGTATTTATCTGTGACAAACTATAGGTACTTTTGAGACAATCTTGGTATGGCAAAGATTGCCTCCCTCGATAAGAGGGAGTGTTAAAGTTACAACACCATAATTCATTCTCCAAGCCAATCTTGTGCACCAGAATTGGGCCTCATGTGTTGAGGTAGTGCCTTTGGGAACCTGAGTTGGACTCAGGAACTTTGAGTAAATTCATGGTTTGGACTCAAGAATGACTAATCCTCATGTGTAAAGGTTAATCCTCATGTTTTGAGGTGAATGCTTTCATATGTCAAAGAGATGATGTTGTATAGTCTTGTTGGAAAAGACTAAGGACATGTGTGTCAAGTCATATCTTCATGGGTTGAGGTGGGCCTCATGTGTAGAGGCAATGCTTTGCTAGTTGAAGCATGCATGATGTGTGACATACTACTAGCCATGATTTAGCTATTATGTCTCCTCTATAGAACGAACAACTCTAGAGTGAATTACTTTAGCATAAGATCACTTGGCATGATAGTACAATGATATGATCACATCATTGGACACATATCCTTAGTATAAATTGATATGATAGATAAATTAAAGTTAGCACATATGGACCATGCAGATAAGATAAGAGATAAAGATAAATTGAATTGAGAACAAAGAGAATTCGAATTGCTCACGATAATGACTTCAGTTGATTAAGAATAACTCAATTAGTTAAACTCAAGTGCCATTAACAATGTATGCATCAGTTAATGAAAGGAGAAATTAGAGTGGTCACTTTAGTAAATCTATCAAGCATGATTTCAGTTAAAGGAGTTAACTAAGTGTTAATAAATAAATATTTAGTGAACTAAAGTGTTTTGCATGTCAACACTTTAGTTAAACTAAAAGACGACACATAAGTTGTGACACTTGAGTTAAACTAAAGGACAACGCTTAAGTTATGACACTTGAGTAATCAAACTTGCATGATGACACTTGAGTTAGAATCCTAACTAAGTGGTCTAGCATCCAGTTGAAGTATGAGTTCATTATGAAGTCAGTGAATGATGTAATTATCTTAGCATGATTAATATTGTGAGTTGGCTATGCAATTATTAATACAGTGATCCAGTTTTGATGAGACCAAGGAAAAATCGTGAATTGGTGTGTGAGATTTATGCATCATTGTAGAAAGGGTGAATTAGTGTGTTCACAGAGTGCATAAAAACAAAAAATGGTGAGTTGGTGTGTGAGCAGTGTGCATCAGTGCAAAAACTGCAAATTGATTTATGTTATTTATATGCAAGGCATACAATTGAATCATCTAATCCTTCTCTCTTCTCTATTTATCAATGATTACACCTAGGGTGTTTTGAATTCTCTCTCATTGCACTTGGGGTGCCAAAAGAAATCTTCAATTGTAAAAGACATTTTCTGTTATTTATCATTATTATACTAAGGATATTTTCTGGGTTTTTCACTCATTGTTTTGAGGGTTTTCCCTAGTGTACATATTGTGTTATGTGTGATTGCTTACGTATGAATGTTAAATTGATTTCAAGTACTTAGAGTTGGTTGTTGATGATTTCATTTAATACTTTGGAGTTGCTACCAAATTTATGTTGATAGATTAATTGGGTACTCACTTTTTGTAATTTCATTGGCGTTAATTTCAATCTCCAACTCACCACACAATTTCTTGTTTTCTTTCAGTTGTCATGTTATGTGTTATTCTATTTTTCTTGCTTCGTTTAAATGAATTTTTTTATTATCTTTAATGACTTCTTGATATTTCAGCAATTGTTCATTTTCTTGCTTATTCTTCTTTCTAGATTTCCTCAATTCATCTAAAGCACTAATAAGTTCCCCTTCAAGGGCTACTTTAGCATTCACTTCATCTTTAGAATTTTCATTTTCAAGTTCTTCTTCTATTTCCTTGAAGAGTAGTTCTTTTGTAACCTCGCCACTATCCTTCATATGATGAGATATTTTTCTCTTTAGAATAAAGACTTCTTTTTCTTATTGAATATTTTCATATTTTTTTATTTCCATATTTTCCTCTGTACATCTTGATTTTTTTTTATTATGATCTTCCTCATCATTACTTTCTTTACTTTCTTTGTAATGGATTTTAGAAGAAAATTGACCTATTTTACCACATTCAAAACATTTGGAAGGTATCTTACCTTTGTACTTTCGACAACCTCTCTTTATTTTATTCATAAAGTTTGCTTCTTCATCATCACATTCATCGGAGGAACTCGTACTTGACTCTTGCCTTTTGTGTTTTGTCTTCTTAGAATCCGTGAATGATGCTTCCCTCTTTGAATGGTTTTATTTATCAATTTTCATCTCATAAGTAGTGAGAAGTCCCTGTATTTTATCCATTGACACTTTGTTAAGATCCTTTCTATATTCTAGGACCGGGACTTTGGAATCAAACCTCATAGGTAGAGTTCTCAACACCTTTTGTACAATTGCTTCTTCTAGAACTTCCTCTTCAAGACCTATGATAGTGTTGACTACGTCATCTGCATGAAGAAAGCAAGCTGCAATTTATTTTCATTTTCCATCATCTTGAGCCTTTCAAACTGTCCTCTGTGAGTTTGTAGTTCTGTCTTCTTTACTATGTCATCCCCTTCATAAATAGTTGGAGTTTGTTCCACATCTCTTATGCTGATTTACATTGCATGACTTTCGTAAACTATGAATAAGATAAACTACATGATAGTGATTTCTTAGCTTTGGTATTGCATTCATAAAACTTTTTCTTAACTGGATCTGTTGGTGGAGTCTTTGGAACTTTATAACCATTCTCAATTGCCTTCCAAATGTCAAGTCCAAGTGATTGCGTAGATATTTCCTTTCTTATGCTCCATAAAGTATAATTAGATCTATTCAACCACGGTGCCCTATTTGTTGAGAGACGTTCGTTTATATCCATGATTATTGTAGGGACCTATCTTCCAGTTGTTAAATTGTTCCTGAAGAAACCTACACTGATACCAATTGTTGGAATATTCAACTATATTGAGAGGGGGGGGGATCAATATAGGACATATTTTACACTTTCAAATTAATTTACCGTTCACTTTATCCTTCAATTATGTTAAACAACAATCAACAAAAATGCGCAAAATAAGAGACACAATATTTTAACGGGAAAACCTAATAAGGGAGAAACCACAAAAATATTTTATTTCTATAAACAATGATTAAAAAGATTTGTAGAGAGTTGTCTGCTAGAGACACCAATTTACCAAGTTTATAAGAAACAACTTGTAGGAGGAACCAACCCCCTATATTCTCTAGCACCAACTGGAAAGAAGCACTAACTCCCTAGATTCTCTAGCACCAACTCTATGAATTCTCTAGCACCAACTGGATGGAAGCACCAATTCCCTAAACTTTGTAATAATGTACTGTGTTATACTTCACCTATCGAACTATGTTCTATCGCCAAGACAATATTTACTATTGTTTTAATTTTCTCTCTCACACTTTTCTCTTTCCCACTTTGCTCTGTGCAAGACAATCTCCACTACATTGCACGTTGCATTATTGCGCTTTGCTCTACATCAATAAAATAAAATTTCCAACATATTGTTAACAAATGTGTGGAAACCTATTGATGGTGATGATGATGAGAAACAAGATACCTAGTACATTCTAGCAAGTGTGAATATGTCTTGGAGTCTAACACTTGTATAATTTATCAAGTAGGAGGTATTGATGTATTCCCACTGCCAAATAGCAAGGGAACCTGCCATTAATGATTGCAAGCCCAAAGGTACTATCGATATTGTAGATCTCATTCCGAGTGCATAATCACTTGAAGTTGACAGGAAGAGACCCCTTGGAAGGGAGGCATTAAGGCATACCCCATCATCAAACAAAAGGAAATATTAGGGAATGATTTGACTTGGGAAGGGACTGGAACGATTTTTCGTAGACTAAACCATTGAGTATGTCTCGTGCATATACCAAATATAAATAGCGCACAGAAGAGACCCCTTGAGCAAAAACTGATAATGATAGCTATGGAAAGGGGTGAGTACTTCCACCAATTATGAAAATGGAATCCAAGGGATAACACAAATCCAAAAATGTGAATAGATTTCTTGACGTTGAGCATCATGGGAAACTACTCATTGCAACCAATAATGAATTATAATGTGTTGTGTGCAAGCTTATCTATCAATGATGTAAACAAAGCCATGGTGCCATGACTCTAGGTTAATGCCTCAAAGAAGATGAGTCGTCGTTGATGAGACACAACTTGCCTGTGAGACATCAATGGGGACCTTCTTGTTGATGTATTTGTAACTTCGGAATGTATTAACTTGTATATTTTATGTATTGTACCCCGATGTTTATTTTGGGAAGCATCTGTAATGTAATTGAGTCATGTCGTATCCTGATGTTCCTATCGAGAGATTCAATAATGTAAACAAGTCATGTAAATTCATAGAGGGTAACCCTCCTTATTGATCAAGGGTTAAAGTCCCCGCAGTTGTGGGGCCCTAGGGTTATTAGATTATCCTAGAGAAGTCGGCCCTAGGTGAGTTATTGTAAGTCGGGGCAATATTCCCCACCATTGTGTTAAGGTTAACCCTCCTTGTTGATCGGAGGGGCAAAGTCCCCACAGTTGAGGGGCACTAGGGTTATTAGACTCTCTTAGAGATGTCGGCCCTGGTAAGTAATTATTAAGTGAGGCCGACATGTTGGAGTGGACATTAAGTGAATGAAAGAATATAAATAGGTAGTGAGCCTCTCTATTTATCACACACACACTCACTCATTGGGGCGCATGAGTGAGAGAGGAGAAGATCTCTCAAGTGAGAGAGAGAGAACAAGCTGTCGAAGATCATCTTTATGTTTTTGGGTTTTATTGCTGCCATTTGTGCTGATTCCATCTCTGAGGAAGTTGCGGGGTTTTCTACTTTATGGTTACCCCGAGAAAAATTATTTGTCTCTTGTCTCTTGTGTTTGTTGTTGTGCATGTTATTCTCTCAGATAAGATCTTAAGATCATATTGCTTAAATGATAAAAATCTAACATGGTATGAGAGCTAACCTGAGAAGAAGACATTGTGCAGCTGCAGAAGCTATGGGTTCTTAGTTTTTGGGTCTCTTTTCACAATCCATCAGCAAAAGTATGCTAGGCTAACTTTCCATTGAAGGGCGCATCTTTCTGTCAAAACGAAATTCGATTCTGGGCATTTTCAGTTTTTGGTGAGGGAAATTAGGGCTTTTTACGGAAGAAGAGTTTTTGAGTGAGCCTGGCATAGGATTGCTCTCCTCATCAAAATCGAATTTTTGAGACCTGGGTTGATATTTTTGGTTGGGTGTAACTCCGGGAAAGTCAAACCCTAGTTTGACCTCGGGCAGGAAAAACCCTAAATACTAAAACTGATAAGTTTTGATAAATTCGCTATATCTCGGGATTGCAGAAGTCTCAAGTGCTGAAAATTTCACAGGTCGAAGATAAATTCCTAATGTACATTGTGTCCAAGTTTACGGCTCTGATTCGCTATATTCTAGGATATATGATTCCTCCAAGTTAGGGTTCCAATCTCTCCCACGATTCCTCCCCAAACAGGACACCTGGGGAAAATTACTATATCTCGGGATACGAAGGTCCAAATGAAGTTTCTCAAGATGTTCCAAAACGGGAACAGACTTTTCTTTATGTGGTAAAAGTTTCAGACCCTGAAAATGAAACAGTGACACATGGGATTCCGTACAAGTTCGCTATGCTGAACAGTCTTGAAACAGGTCACCTTGGGAAAACGTTCATAAGTCCCAAATGGTGAAACCAATTCTGATGAAAACTATGGTGTTAGAACAAGGACAAACGAGGATACCGTAGTACGAAATTTTAGAGACAGAGGAGCAGTATGTTCGAAGGTACTGCAAAAACGGTATCAGGCATTTTTGTAGAAGAAATTGGTAAACTAGGGCTTCCTGTTCCGGGAGCTTCCCTCAACTGTTATCAGAAAAGGAGTACATTGGACAGCTCACCTTGAAGAGATCTATCTTTCTATCCAATCAGATTTGAAATATTCCAAGTTTTAAAAATTAGGGTTTCTTTGACAAACCCTAGATCAGGTAGCTCCGGAACCAGGATGGACACCTCAAATCGGTAAGATCTAATCTTTTGCTATTTATAGTTGAGGTTCTCATTTCAAGATGACTAATCACACCGGCTTGATGACAAGCTTGGTGAGGCTGACAACTTCCAAGCATGGAAGTATAGGATCTCACTAGTTCTTGAAGGAAATGAATTGGACACCTACATAAGTAGAGAGGTTCCTGTTCCAGAGGGAGATGAGGCTAAAATCCTTACACAAGAAGAACTTGGTCAAGGCCAAGAAAATCATTGCTGATTCAATCATGGATCACCTTATACCAAAAGTGTCTTCCCTAAAGACATCGAAAGAGATGTTTGATTCCTTGACCAAGCTATTTGAAGGGAAGAACATAAATCGGAAGATGACCTTAAGAAACTAGTGGAAGAATGTGAAGATCTAGAATGTAGAGACCATACAATCATCCTTTACAAGGGTCTCTCAAATCAAAGAACAACTTGAAGTAGTAGAAGAAGAAGTGGAGAATGCAGAACTTGTGATAACTACCTTGAATGGCCTCCCAGGATCATGCGATTCATTCATTCGAGGAACGTATGCCAGAAGGAAGTGATTACTTTCAGTAGAATCTGGGAAGAAGAAGAAGCTCGACTCATAATAAGAGAAGAGGAGATGGGCGCAACTGAAGATCAAGCTCTCACCATCCAAAGAAGATCCCTCAAGCGATGAGAAATACAAAGGACTCAAGTCTTGAAGAACCTCTTATCCATCTTAGCATTTGGATAAGAAATGATGAATGAAGAAGATGATGAAGTTGAAGGCTCAAGAAGGAGTCTACCCATGAAACAAATAAAGACTTGAAGGTAAGTTCGTAGATGGAAACATTGTGGGATACAACGCAAGATTCGTAGCACGAGGATTCTCACAGAAAGAAGACATAGAATACGAAGGGACAATTGCAGCCACTGGAAGTGAAGTCAAATGACAGGCAGAATCATGTGTGCAAATGAAAGAAGGCCTTGTACGAGCTTAGAAGACACTCGTGGGATAACACATACATAAGGAGCTTGAAGATCACCTAGAGTGATGAAGATCTTAACCTTTTCTACAAGGTTGAAGATGAAAGCCTATAGAGGATGACAAGCTCACATATGGGTGCGAGAAGAACTTTTGAAAGGGTTCAAGATAGAGGATCTTGGTATCCAGTGACCCTAGATGGATACATAGAATATTAGTAGCAGAGGAAGCTACTTGTCACTCTGGTACATAATGTTTCAGTGCATAGAGTACAAAAGAAAGAGAGAGAATGATGCTTCACTTCAGATGGAATGACTGCAGAAGATCTTGAGGTTTGACATGATACAACAGGATGGACAGCTTACTGATGACTCTAGGATTTACTGAGAGTAAAGAGGATTTCAACCTTTGCTTCAAGGTTGAAATACCAGTGATGCTCCTGTTATATGTCGATAACTTGTTCGTGACATAAAAGAGGAACTCATGAAATTTGCAAGAAGAAGACTCGCTGTCGAGTTCGAGATGAAGGACTTGGATATGATGCACTATTTTCTAGGCATGGAGATGTGGCAGAATGCGGATGGGATCTCCCTCGGACAAGGGAAGTATGTAGTAAGGATCTTGAAGAGATTCGGGATGATGGACTGCAAGGCCATGACCAAACCTATGGCATCGAACCTGGAGCTATTAGGTGTTTCTTCATCAGAGTCGGTTGATGCCACGATGTATCGTCAGATGATTTGTTCCTTGATGTACCTGACGAATACAAGACCAGATATTAGCTTTGTTGTGAACACCTTGAGCCAGTTACTGACAGATCCAAGACATGTTCACTTGATTGCTACAAAGCATATTTTGAGGTACCTAAAGGGTATAGTTGATTATGGGCTCAAGTATAAGGCTGATCAAAAGATTAACCTGGAAGGTTATGTTGATTTAGATTGGGTAGGCAGTGCCATCGATAGAAAGAGAACTTCAGGGTGCTGCTTCAGTATGGGATCAGGTATGATCTCTTGGTTTAGCAGGAAACAGTCTTGCGTGGCACTGAGTACAGCTGAAGCAGAGTATGTCGCAGATTGTTCAGCTAGTTGTGAGGCTATATGGCTGAGGAAGCTACTGTCTAATTTATTTGATCTCCAATTGGATGCTACTTGTATATATTGCGACAACCAGAGTTGTGTGAAGTTGTCTGAGAACCCGGTGTTCCATGACAAGTCGAAGCATATCGAGATCGAATATCACTATATCAGGGATATGGTGCAGAAAGGAGCAGTGAAGCTCTAGTATGTTGCGACAGACGAACAAATAGCTGATGTATTGACTAAGCCATTGGCCAGAGTGAAGTTTGAATACTTCAGGGAGAAGCTTGGTGTTCTCTAGATCGAGGTTCCCTCCAAGGGGAAGTGATGAGTCCATGAGCCATTCTGACATGGTGAGAGGATTGGTTCCTTCCATGGTCAGATGTAAGTGCTGAGCCATTCTGAGGTGACTGTGAGATGTGTTCCCACATAATTTAGATACAAGCACTGAAGGCCATTCTCTGGGAGAATGGAGGCACCTGGTCAGTTACCAAGAATACTCAGCCTGGAGTTGAGGGCCATTTTGATGTGACTGTGGGATGTGTTTTCACATGATCAGATGTAAGTGCAGAGCCATTCTGATGTGACTGTGGGATGTGTTCCCACATGATCAGATGTAAGTGCAGATCCATTTTGATGTGACTGTGGGATGTGTTCCCACATGATCAGATGCAAGTGCAGAGCCATTCTAATGAGACTGTGGGATGTGTTCCCACATGATCAGATATAAGTGCTTAGCCCTTCTAGCATGAATGTGGGATGTGTTCCCCACATGGATGGATATAAGTGCTAAGCCCTTCTAGCATGGATGCGGGATGTGTTCCCCACATGGCTGGATATAAGTGCTGAGCCTTTCTGACATGGTTCTTGGATGTGTTCCTCCCATGGTCACATATAAATGTTGAGCCCTTTTGACATGGTTCTTGGATGTGTTCCTCCCATGGTCAGATATAAGTGTTGAGCCTTTCTGATATGGTTCTTGGATGTGTTCCTCCCATGGTCAGATGTGAGTGCTGAGCCTTTCTGATATGGTTCTTGGATGTGTTCCTCCCATGATTGGATGTGAGTGTTGAGCCTTTCCGGTATGGTTCTTGGATGTGTTCCTCCCATGATCGGATGTGAGTGCTGGGCCTTTTCGACATGGTTCTTGGATGTGTTCCTCCCATGGTCAGATGTGAGTGTTGGGCGTGCCTTTCTGACATGGTTGCTGGATGTGTTCCTCCCATGGTTAGATATAAGTGCTGGGCGGGCTATTCTGACTTAGGGTCAGATATAAGCACTGAAGAAGACCTACATGGAGGCTAGGCCTACAACTAGTATTAAAAAGGGTTGGCTCTGTAGAACTTCCTGTGACGAGAAGATTGAAGAGATAGCACCATTTGATTGAGATAGAGGAAGCAGTGATGATGATGGTGAATCAGTGATGATCTAGTTTTGAGGATGATCCAGTGATAATCCATCTTTGATGATGATCCAGTTTCGATAATGATGTAGTGATGATCCATCTTTGATGATGATCCAGTGATGATCCAATTTTGATGATGATTCAGTGATGATCCACTTTCGATGATGATCCAGTGACGATGATCCAGTGATGATCCAGATGATACAGAGAAGAAGACTTGTGCTGATAAATTGTGTCGAGAGAATACCTTCCTAGTTAAGAGGGAGTGTTGATGTATTTGTAACTTCGGAATGTATTCACTTGTATATTTTATGTATTGTACCCTGATGTTTATTTCAGGAAGCATCTGTAATGTAATTGAGTCATGTCATATCCCCATGTTCCTATCGGGAGATTCAATAATGTAAACAAGTCATGTAAAGTCATATAAGGTAACCCTCCTTATTGATCAAGGGTTAAAGTCCCCGCAGTTGTGAGGCCCTAGGGTTATTAGACTATCCTAGAGAAGTCGGCCCTAGGTGAGTTATTGTAAGTCAGGGCAATAGTCCCCACCATTGTGTTAAGGTTAACCCTCCTTGTTGATCGGAGGGGCAAAGTCCCCACAGTTGAGGGGCACTAGGGTTATTAGACTCTCCTAGAGATGTCGGCCCTGGTAAGTAATTGTTATGTGAGGCCGACATGTTGGAGTGCACATTAAGTGAACGAAAGAATATAAATAGAGAGTGAGCCTCTCTATTTATCACACACACACTCACTCATTGTGGCGCATGAGTGAGAGAGGAGAAGCTCTCTCAAGTGAGAGAGAGAGAACAAGCTATTGGAGATCATCTTTATGTTTTCGGGTTTTACTGCTACCATTGGTGCTCATTCTATCTCTGAAGAAGTTGCGGGGTTTTCTCCTTTTGTGGTTTCCCCGAGGAAAATTCTTTGTGTCTCTTGTCTCTTGTGTTTGTTGTTGTGCATGTTATTTTCTCAGATAAGATCCTAAGATGATATTGCTTAAATGATAAAAATCTAACACTTCTACATAAGAATGAGTCTGAACACTGATTACAATGATACATTATGAGAATAGAATGACACTAGGGAATGGGTGACAAATTAGGTCAAGGAAATTGTAGAATGGTTGACACTAGAATATATTCTCGAATAGTGCACATCAAATAGTAGTGACTTGGACAACTTTTTGGCACAAAGGTACTAACGATAAAAATCTGCAATGTAGGAGATATTGACATATTCTCCATATGATTGGAAGAGTAGCCAATAGAAGGAGTAATAACTCTAAGATCAAGGCTTAAATCCTATGGCCGAAACTAGAACCCAACTTGTTGAGAAACTTAAGACTAGTGCTATGTTCAAGGATGACTTGACTTGTTGCCACCGAAAAACAAACATTTGAGATCTTTCATCCCTCTCTCTTTTTGTATTATTTGATTTTTAGTGTACTTTTCATATTAGAAAATTTGAAAAATAATAAAAGAATGCTATAGTACATTGGAGAAGATGAGCGTCCCATGGCGTTCAACTATGTTCCAAAATGCACAGAACACACCTATGCAAAATCACAAAAAAGGGATGTGCAGGTTGTGGACGTTCTTGAAGCATCACTTCTTCGGTCATGGTAGCAAGATGTGACTGCAATTAGTAGCAAAGGCGAGTTTTCTTAGGAGAATGCATTCGAAGTAAGTGACAAATGACAAACTGCAGTGGGCATTAGACTCAAAAGCGCAAACAACTGTATGCAAATGCAACAACACAAAATAAAAAAAGTTGGAGGGTTACTTAGGTGATGGCCAAATGGACAAAATGAATCTTTTTTTCGTTCTGCTTTCTAACTTAATAAAAAACTAGGCAAAATGGCATTAGTACTAGTTGTGAATTGTTAAAGTAGTGTAAAAACTATACAAATGTGCCTAAAATTAGTTATCTAAACAAAATAATATGGTAAAACAAATTGCAAATCATTTTTACCATAGTTTTTAATCCTTTGGGAGATTTTGTGCCCTAGCTTTTCAATTGTTGATTGCAGAGTCATCGGGCTACCAATCACGTTTTTGTTAGTTCTAGGTATTTTTCTCATCTCTTACCCTTCATTCGTATCCATTTTTGTAGATTTTAGTCCATAATTTTGTTTTTATCTTTATTTTAAAGCTCAAACTACGCATTTGCATGCAATGACCTTGAGGGGCGCAAATGACCCATGTATTAGCACCAAATTAGTTCATCGGGTGCAAATACTCATGTATGTCTAGATCATTGGGTGTGAAAGGATAGTATCATTCACGGGTTTCTCTATGTGTAATGGTTGAGTTGTTTTGGACTTAGGGCCCTCTTTAGCTTTAGATCTTAATGTGGTGAACTCATAGGACCCTCTTTTCCTTTAGATCTTAATGTGGTTGACTCATAGTTTCTATTCCTTGTTTAGAGGGTTGTTTCTTGGTGACACGATCACTTCACTTTGGCTTGGATTGCCCCCTTTCGAAGAGCCACCTTGATTTCCCCCTTGCAAGGTTGCAGGGTTTGGCTAGTCGTGGCAATCATGTGTTGTTGTTGTACATGGAACATATTAGTTAGCATGACTAGTTTCTTGGTAGCTTCTTGTTGTGACAACAAGTGTTTAGCAACTTCTAGTTTAGGGGATAGGTAGGTCAAGTGATCGTCCATGCGTACATTGTTGAGCATAGTTGTCATTGATTTCAAGGATGAAGCCACTAATGACAAAGGTTGTTGACATGGAAAGGAGGACATGGTAGTTTGGGCATTGGAGCACTAGGTGGTCCAAATGACCCATTCTGTGGTCATTTGTGGCATTTGTGGCTTGATGGAGTCATGAATCCCACACATGGTTGCTTGCCGATCATTTTCCCACAAGCTAAATGGAGGTACTTTGATAATGTTAATGTAGCCCATGCTCATATGGATGGTTTGAGAATCCCATGCACATGATGAAGAATCCCTCAAGATCTTATGTTTTGGAGTGTTGAGATTTTTATGGGAGAGTAAACAAGGTAGAAATGAATATGGCTGCTTCACAATTTGTTGGGTTTATAATTGACCCAAATGACCCATACTGTGGTCATTTGTTGAATTATTTCATATATTTATTTAATGAGACATGAAAACAATGGTTCATGCATTGGAAGGAAAGACAAAACTTGGGTCTTCGAACCCTACACATGCTTGATATTCCCTTACAAGTGTCCTTACACCCGTGCACCTGATGGAGCTTAGCATATACATCCTTGGAAATTCCTTGTGGTCACTTGTTGATAAGAAATGCTTTAAAGGCATTGAAATAATGATGTTGAAGCTGCAATCTTATTACACCCTCTTGAAATGATGAAGCTCATAATGTTGAGTTGTTTCCCTTACACCTATGATGATGATTATAAATATATGAAGCCCCTATGTCTTTGATATACTTGATGATGATGTTAGGGAATCCAGTGGTACAACAAATCCCTTATAAATGGCTTGAAGCCTTTCACCTTAAACCATTCAAATAATGGCATGGAAAACATTGAATACGCATTGACATAAAAATTATTGTGTGGGAATCAAGCAAGGTTGGCTCCGTTAATATACTTAATTAATATTTATTTTTAAATAGCATTTGGAGGTTGACCCAGTAAAAATAATTTTTTTTAATTATCTTTTACCCTTAATACAAGTTGGCTGAGTCAAAAATATTAGAAAAAATGTGTATAAATAGCAGGCCATGCTCTCATTTAAAAAACACAAGTAGGAAAAGGAGTAGCTATGAAATTCGGATTAGTATGAGGCAACCACAGTAAAAAGTGAAATATTTTATCTCTATGCTCTAAAAAGAAATTTTTTGTAAGCTTTGACCTTGGTTTATAGGAGAGAAGCAGCCGCAACTCTTGAGACGAGTAAAAGACTGAGTTAGGCTCTGAATTTTGGTGGTGGAATTTTTCTCTGATTTCGTTTGACCATTTGAAGATAGAAGGAAACCACAATCAGCATTTGTTGCTCTCAAAGTTTTGGATTAGTCATATTTTATGTTAATATTTCTTGAAGTTTTAACTCTGGTTTCAGACATCCAAAGATAGCCACAACAATTGTGAAAATATTAAGGTTTGTACTAATGTAGTTACAACTCTTAAGACCGTAGTCAAAAAAGATAACCACAGTTTCTTGTTAAAGGTTTTGATATTTGTTAACATCATCAATCTCTGACTTTTACAACCATAGGTGTAAGTTTTGATGTAATCCTTTAATCCTTTAAGAGAGAATATACATCGGGAATATGTATAGTATTTTCTATTAAACTCTGATCTCAAGGGAGATGATAGGAATATATCTACAACAAAGGACATAAGATATAATAAGGTCAAACTGGACATCCTTGTTGATTGAGATTTATATCAATATTCAGAGCAACCTTAACATAGCCATTGATTGAAACAAACCATGCTTGGTTGGAAACTTACAATACTGAGCAATATAGAGTATCCTTGCAACAGACTTGAAACATGTGTAAGATAGTTGACATGACATGACTATGTTAGCCAAGATGACAATGAAAACAAACAATTGTTGACAAGAACAAAGATAGAAGACTGATAGCCACAACAAAAGAAACTTGATAGTGACAACTACAGTAGAAAAAGTTGATAATGACATTAGATTGATTTGGGTTCTTGAGCAGTTGGGTTGAGCAGATGGTTGATTGGTGACAGTGACAGTGATAGTGTAATGCAAGTTGGGTCTTGCACATATTCTTAGTTGGAACTTAGAAAACCAAGTTGGGTCCTGTTATAGGAGTTGGTGCTCTTTAGTCAGTTGGTGCTGATGTAATCATAATATTGAAGTCTTCATTGTAATTGATATCCAATTATAAATAAAGTTTACCCTACTTGTCTTGTGATGTGTTTGTATGATCTATGGTTGATGACATGCTTAATTGATGTACTTAGTAGATTAATGTGAATGATGAACTTTGCTTATGTTTTAAAGTGAAAATTGTTTAAGAGTGATAGCACACTAATTCACCCCCCCCTCTCAGTGTGCCATTGTGTCCAACATAGATTTCATGGGAACTTGGCCTTGTTTTTATCTTTTTACCCCAACAACGTTGTTGTTATTGTTATTGTTATCCACATTATTGTTTCTCTTATTCCCATTATTCTTATTCTTATTCTTCTTCCCTCTAGGTTGTTGGTTACCCTTATCAATATTCATCTGTACTGACATAATGTTTGTAGGATGGTTAGGTTTGGGGTTTGTGCTATTGTCCTTCTTAGCTGTAGGTGCATTTTGGCTGCCACCTTGACAAGCTATGGAATTCTTAAACTAAACTATAACACCATTTGCATGAGGTCAAGGGGTAAGTTTTGTTGGATCAATGTCTACTCTAGCAGTAGTAGGCAGAATCTCATACAACATTCTTGATTGGGTATACACCAAGTCAAGTTGTTGAGTCTTAATAATGGCTTGATCTTTTGATTCTACTCCAAAGAAGGGCACATCCTTTGCAATGAATGGTTGTAATGACTTAATGAACCAACCAGTTAAGAACTCATTAGGAATTTGTGCCTTTATTAAACTATGTCTCTAGCGATATTCTTGAATGTGAGCGAAAATGTGGGTATACTTGTCCTGTTTGAACAATGTTCAGATTTTTATGCTAGTCTTGTAGCAAACTGGCCCATTGGAAATGGTTTAAGAATGTCATTGCAATCGCATTGAAGTTTTGAAAGGAATATCATGGAAACTCAGTGTACCACTTTGTCGCAACCCCTATTAAGGTCCTTTGAAAGATATGTAACCTATTGGAATCATCCATCAATGAGCTCAAGTAACACTAGAAATGGAATGTCGTGACATGGTTTGTCAAAAATTCTTTAGGTTTCTCTTCAAACTTAGAGATGTTTGAAGGAAGTTTGGTATGGATAAGAGGTAATTTAGGATTGTGTAACACTGGATCATTAGTTAACTTAGTCAGATCAGGAAAATTCAAAGTAGCAAACAGTGGTAACTTTGTCTATGCCATGGAATTCTAAGCCTCAAGGGAATTTGTTGCACATCGGTTTGCACTGGAAAATGATTGGATCGATATGTAAGCATTTTTAGGAATTGTGAAGGGTTTACTACTATGTCGAAAATTTTGATTCTGATCGAACTGATTTTGCAAAAATGGTGGAATATTGCTTCCTGGTATGATCCCCATATACAATTGGTTTCCTTGTGAGGTATTAACATTTAAAGGATTGACCATGATCAAACCTCTTGCCCTTGACAAAGGGATGTTCCCTTGGTTCTTGTTTTGCCCCCATTGAAATATGGCACTAATACCTCTTATTTATGGAGTTATCATATTTCCTTGTGGAATATTTAGTCCTATAGGAGAATTAGTGCTCATACATCCCATTCCTAGGAAAGGCATATTCATCTAAAGCTAGATAGATCCTGGAATTACTCAAGTCATAGTGGAAGGGGTGGGAATGGATGTATGTCCTCCATGGGGTGGGAAAGCATAGGATGGAACCGATGGACCACTACCAGCGGAAGTAGTTTTCATTGATATAGGAGGGATATTAGTATTCATAGGTTGAAAACCTGGAAAAATCATCCCAAAGGAAGGGTTTAGTTCCTTAAGGCATGGATGAAGACCAAATTAAGGGAGGACCATTTGATGGAATAATCCCTTTTAGTATGCATCAGTGAGGATAGTGGGAACCATCCAAATGCTATTGTTGATAAAACATTAGGATTTACTTCTCTTACCGGATTGGAGCTGACTAAAGGTGGAGTACCCCTTCTAATAGTTACCTCTCCTGAATTGTCCATACTATCGCAATCAAATAATGGATTATTAATTCTAGGGATGTGTATCTCAGACTCTTGGTTATGAACAAAATTAGTACTTTTAACCAAAATTAGTACTTTGTGGTGGGTTTAATAGCCTTTCATGGTTTGAGATGTCTTGTATAGAAATTGGACCTAAGGCTTCCTTTGATTGAGGAGATGTGGCTCTAGGGGTTTTATTCAACTGTCTCTCAGCGTCACTAAGGTGACCTTCTTCGGACTAATTCTTAGACTTGGTAAAACTTGAATGGTTTTCTTCTACTTCGGGCTCTACTTTTGGTTCATAGTTCTCTTCCTTTGCCCCCTGTGGGCATAGATCACTGTAATCCAGTCTTCTCCTTCGTGTAGGTAACTATCTCCATTTAGGAGATAGTTGTTGAATCGTTCTATACCTATGTAAAGGTTGATCGACCATGGTTTCCTACTGATGTTCCAAGGAAGAAATTTTAAAATTAAGAAATAAAACATATCACGTGCGCTAAAAAGTTCATGAAAAGATTAAAACAAGTTGAAATACTCTCCCAATGAAAAATTCTTGGCTTTTTAAGACCCAATACTATTTGGTGAAGAGATGCAAATCTAGGCCTTTTGGAGGTTGTCCTAGGATGATTAGGGCCCAAGTCAGTAAACGAATATTCGAAAGAGACAATTACACTAATCTGTATGCAACAATTGCCATGGGTGCAAGTACTTGACTTTGACAAATACCCTCCTAAGTGGTTCAGACAAATTTTATACGTCTTCCTTGGTGTGACAAGATATTCCCCTTGCAACAGACTGAGGGTCCTAGGAAAGGAAACTAAGTTCACCCCTTCATACTTGCTAGTTGAGCGGAACAATTGTCAGAAATAGCTTCAGTGAATGGGCATGGAAAAGGTGACACAACTCCTAGACCCAAAGTTGCTAGTGATTAGTGGTGTCAGCTTAAGGACTTTCCATGCTTGAACAACTCCCAAACTTGCATAATCCCTTTATCCAAGCAACAAGGGACCATCTTCGCACTTGGACTAGTTTTACCTACCTCTTGATGCCTATGTTAGAGGCACTTTCACGACAAGTACATAACACTCCTAATGGATTTAACTCTTTTTAATTGTTCCTAGCCTCAATAGTGTGTGGATTTGGAGGAGTTAACTCACAATACCTATCTCTAAGGTCCTACAACCTGGAATATTAGTTGAGTTTCTAAGAAACAAAATCTCCTAGATTCTTTTCAATGCTTTATGCTTTTCAAAACTAACAATTTCAAAGACTTTCCCAAAAAGAGGAAATTAAGTGAAACTAACGATATTCCAATGCAAGTGCGCTCATTCACTCTTTAAAATGAAATATGAAGCACTTTTCGAACCACATAATCAACTCTTTCAATGCATTTGGAATCTACCAATTTTTGTTTTACAAACCAAATACAATTTTTTGAGATCCAAACTTTTTACCTTTTTAATGAAAATGCAATTTTTGAACACCAACTAAACTAATGCAAACAATAAAAGGCAAGAATGATATACATATCACTATGGTAAAAACAACTTCTAACACTAGCTTCTTCTACCAAATTCCAAATCAAAGTTTGAGAAGAAACAAGTTCTTAGACTCAAACAAGTTAATAGCTCTACTAGGTGACATGGTTTTGTAAGCCAACTTTCATTTCAAGCAAGGATAAATAGGAGCAAAAACAACTTGATTATGCTCTGGGATCAGAGTACAACCCCACAGACATAGCTTTGGATTCGAGCTTCTTGTTCTAGATTGCCCATGTTAAAAATATGCTAAAACAAACATAATTCTTGGAAATCAAAACCGCAAATGTCATTTTGACCTCCAACAAGCTCAACAAGAAATACTCACCCTCTCGAACTAAGTCTCGTAAGTGGAGCTGAAAAACGTCTCCCTCGGGAAATTACCAGATGATGGGAAAGCACCGAAAAACCTCAAAGCCCCAAACGATGGCTTACATGCTTAAATCCTCGACCTTAAAAACAAACACGAGGAGATCTACCCACAACAAGTTACCTTAAAATAAGGGACAAAAACACACATTAAATCTGTGGATACAGTTAAGGGTGGGGATAAAACCCCTCTTGTTGCAGTCGAAGGAGTTGTCCAAGTTAAGCTATTTGAAAAGCGTAAATGGGGTACTTGTGAATAGAATTTTAGATCAGGGGGCTTCCTGTACCCTCCTCTTCTTAGGATCCTATACAGGTTGGTGGCATGTTTCTTCAATTTTACCTCAAGCTTACAGATATTCCTCTCGAGAGAGCTTGGATTAGTCTGAATTCTACATTGTTTATCCAATTTAGATTCGCAAGTGATTAACTTCGGTCACTTCAGGCTAAGTGTAGGTTCTCTCTCCCTACCAAGATTTTCTATATGTTGATCTTACTAGTTCCCATGTCGTAGAGATGAAATGCTCTAGGGAGCTCATTGTTTTAGCTCGCTAGGCAGGAAAATGGGAAATCATTTGAGACTTCGAGGACATCATTCAAGATTCTCCACCTCCAGGGTACTGTCATCTTAGGTTCTCTAAATGAATAACTATATGGAGGAGACAATATCAAAGTGGGATCTCATTGGGATGTTGGAATGGTAATGGGTTTTTTTTGTCTTCATCAGGCATGCTACAAGATGCTTTTGGTTCTTCAGATCTCCTTTTTATTACCGAGACCCATGAGAGTCCAAGTAGGCCACTTTTGGATGTTACAGGTTATCATTGGCTATCTACTTATCGTTAAGAAACATGTTCTTCAAGTGGGGTCCGATGCTTTGGTGGTGTTTCATGCTTAGTATGGGAGTCTCTTCGGGGTAGAGTTTCTTTGGTCGCATCAAATGAGATTTATAGGTTTATATGGGTCTGGCTCAACAAATTCCCCCCTCTCTATGGATATCTTTATTGTATTTTGTTATTTTCCCCCAATCTCGTCATAGTTAGCTATGCATAGAAAACTTGACAATGACCCATTTTTGGATCTACACTCTTGCATCATCCAACATTCCGCAATGGGACATGTAATCATATTGGGTGACTTTGACGTACACACCATATCCCACCAAGTCCCTCTTCATGATCGTTTTGAGGATGTGTTTTGTGTTTAGGAGATTGATCTAGTTTTTGTGGGACTTCATTGATCATTTGATGATATATTAGGGCCTTTGACAAGGTACGAAAAGCACATTTTACGACTTGATGAGTTGTATGAGTAACTGACTTCTAATGGTATTCCCTCCTTCCCAACTTCCCCCTCTTTCACTTATCAACCTCATGGTGGTTCTTAGAGTGTGGTGTGTTATGCTGCACTTGTACCCAACACACCTTTAGATGTGCCCCATGGAGAGAGAGACCATTTTTTACTAGGAGGGGCGCTATTCAGCAGTGGTGGTCATGGTCAGGCCCTTTGGTCCTTCCTTTAGGAGTACTATGGCTTAAAGGCACTACTGACTGCCCTTTATTGGGGTTTTTAACTCTAGGTTTTGTGTTAGGAGCTCCTAGTGGTTGATAATTGGGTCACATGACACCACACCTTGTTTCCTTGCACTGGTGTGCTTTGTTTCAGCTGTGAGACCTTGGTTTCCCTTCACAGCCACCTTAGACTCCCTCTTGGTCCTGCAGCTGACTAGTGCACTCTCTTCTTGGCCTTCTTCCACAGATGACATCATCCTTCCACCTAGGCCGTATTGCTACTTTCAGGAGGGAGTTGAGGGAGTTATAGCATTTTCGAGGTTTGATGGTCATGTCGCCCTCCCTCCAGCTCTGTCTACGCTTTCGTTTGGAGTGATTTGCTTATTTTTAACAGTTTTAGGAACATGGAAAAGAATACCCCATGTAGCCTATTTTAAGCCTACTTTAGGTCATTTTTAAATTGTTTTATATTGTTTTAGTTATAATTTTAAGCTAACATTTGATAATTTCAAATTTACATCTTATTGGCATGTCGACCTCGATATTTTTGTAACGTGAGTGTGAGAGGCTATAAATAAACCTCTCCTCACTTCATTTGAACATAAGACAAGTGGGATAAAACAATACGCACTTATTTTACCTTACTAGGGCTCTTTAGAAGTGATGAGCCCCTCTTGAAGAAGATGATTTTTTGGGTTTGATGGCAATTTCTTGAAGTTTCTTTGCTTCTATGCTCTTGCTAAAGGTGATGCTATGATTTATTTGCTAAACACTTGCACAAGGAGGTATCTAGGGTTTTTCTTGATCTCTCTTTGTTAAATGTTGATGAATGATGCATGTTCATGGGTTGAATGGTAGCCGTTAGAGCTGCATTTTGTCTTGGCTAGGTCATTTATCAGTCTTTAATCACCTTGGTTCATGGAGGAACGTTCCATGTAGGAATCCTTCCAGGGTTAGAGCCTTAGGGATGTAGGTTTTTATTGCTAAACCTAGGATAATCTTCTTGAAGGAAGGCTGGTCACATCCTTAGATGCCCTAGGGTTAGGGTGAAACCTAAAACCCTTCTCCCAAAACCTCTTTTCCTTCAAATCTATCGCATTTTCATGTGTAAATTTGAATTTTCATGGTAGAATTAGGGCTAGAATTAGGTCTTCATTTTTATGTCTAACACCCTCAAACCAAAAAATATTATTTTTTAAAATTTTGGGCCTCGTGAAAATTTCACCTCCCTATAAATTCAGCATGGCCATTAAATATGTAAAAACCCTAAAGCATAATTCTAGGGAGCCCTAAAAACTTAAAATTTCAAACAATTATAAAATTGTCCTAAAACAATCCTAAAACCTAGCTTTTCCACTATCCTAACCTACCCTACAACCCAACTTTTCCTAAGCCCTTTTCTCCAAACCTCTCGTCCTCCTCTCTCCCCTCTTCTACAACCCTTAGCCTTCACCTTTATGTTTGTCGTCTCATCAAACATCCCTTAGGTTGTCCCTTATATCTCCCATGACCCTGCTCCCTTGACCTCTTTACATCGTTGGCCTTGTTGCCCACCTATTTCGACTAGGTGGCAACTCCATGTACATGAAGATGTACATAATTGTACAATTCATACCTTAGAAAAATCTGAGGATTTTTCACTTCTGCAGGGCTATTGCCCCTTTGTAAAACGAAATGTCCGCTCCCCTACGTGGGAAAATTAATGTAATTTTATGTGCTAGTATGGGTCATATGATATGGATGCCACACCATGGAACTGGTTGTTAGGGAAGTCCCCTCATCGAGTGTTTTTCCCTTTCCAATTGATCTTGTTGCGTAAACGAGTTTAATCGGTTTGGTTTTCACTCAAAATCCTCCAAAGTGGTGACGGGCGTTCTACCAGTCAAGTCCATGAGGTGGCTAAGGCTTCAAGGAGTGATTCATGACCATGCTAGGTATTTGTCTAGAGTCTTGCGGAGTTTCGTTATGTTGTTGTATTTTTATTTATTTTTTCCAGTTAATTAATTTCACCCCTTGGTGGTTAGTTAACTGAGTTTTGATGTAATAATGTAATTGCTCAAGCATGGCATTTTTTAATAGGGGCTATGAATTCAAAGTTAATTGCTATGAAACCCCCTAAGCCACTGCTTCGAGTCCCATGTCATTCTGATGAGTGGTTGAGGAGATAGACCATTTTTGTCTAAGCAAGGTCTATTTTTCCTAGGGAATTAATTAATTTCCCTAAGTCAAAAATTCACATTTTTTGATTTTGAAGTAAAAAATCAAAAAATGCCATGGTAAGTTGGTTTGGGGGTTCCTAACCCTAGGAAAATTTATTCCAAAGTTCTCCACCCCCCCATGGCCTAGATATTAATTTTTTCAAGTTATTTTTAATTCTTCCTAAGTCAATATTGGGAAAATTTAAAAATTAAATTGAAAATGTTTTAAATCTAAGGTGAAGTTTATTTTAGCCTAAAGTCCAAGGTTAAAATATATTTTGAGCGAAAGGCTAAAGTTTAAGCCTAAAGTTATGTGAGTGGCCAAACCACCACTAAAGGAAACAAGTCGTGGCTAAACCTTCTCCAAATACCACGTCCAAGTTTAAAAAACCCATTTAAAAGGGGCACTACACCAAATTAGAGGAGGGCGCATGCATATTTAGTGGGGCGTCCAACTAAAATGGAGGCGCTAGGGTAAAGTGCACACTTAAAAGATGGAGGCGCTAACCAAGTTTGAAGCTCACGCTATATCATAGTGGAGGCACTCTAATATAGAGGAGGCGCCAAACTAAATGGAGGTGGGCGCTATATTATGGAGGCGCTATCATAGAAGGGACCCACGCTACAATGGAGAGGGCCCACGTTTTAATTGGAGGAGCGCTCAAGTTTGGAGGTGCGCCACCATATTTAGGGGGCGTCAAGCTATTTTAGTGGGGCGCTACCTAATAGAGACGTCCAGCCATATTTGGAGGTGGGCGCTAGCTATCTTTAGGCCCACGTTTTCACACTATTTTGGAGGGCGCCAATTTGGAGACTTTCACCATTTTAGAGGGGTGCCTACCTTGGGCCTACTCTATTTGTATTTTCATTTGTTAACCTAAAAGCTCATCTAATGGTGGATATTTATCCAAAGACCTAGATCTAAAGATGGAGAATACTTGGACATGGATTAAACATTATGGCCTTTGATCAAAAATTAATCCAAAGGTGTGGATTAATTGAGAAAAATAAAAAAATCAAATACCTAGATCTAGTGGTGGAGATTAAACCCTAGATCTAGATCTAATCTCGGCCATTTATCTTCAATAAGTTGGGGTTGGCCTCAACTATTTAATGAGGGTCTCACTCCCTCATTAAGGGATCATTCATGCTATTGTTATGCTCCCGAAAATTTCTTACTCTCATATTTTCTTGCTACACTTTGTATTGGAAGCTTTGCCCTAGTTGGGCCATTTTAATAAAAATTTCTTTGGAGGGATACTATGCTGCAAACTCTTTTCATGATCTACTACTCTTGAGGTAACTTGTATTATTCTATTTTTGCAGTTTGTATTATTCTAGTTAGCTCTCCACAAAGTGTTTTGTGGAGAGATTAGAGAGTAGAAGTGCTTTTACTTTCTTTTGTGAATGATCTAACATTGTCTTTCAAAGTATTTTGCAGGAAGTGTTAGGTATTCATCAATAGGATTACAATTCTTGCAGGCATAGATTTATTTGCAGGTTATTCAAGCAAGGAGATCTCTCCCAAAAGGGGTTGTATTCACTGTATAGTGAATGTAACCTTTGTTTTAGGGCCCCAACCTATTATACATTAGTTAGGACTTATATTTCTGCTGTTTAAACACTGTTTAGGTGGCTGGAAACTCACTTTCCAGCCCTTTAATTCTCTTATTTCTGCAATATTTCACATTCAGATTTTTTTATGTAAATTTGTAAATTTTGTACTAATCTTTTAACAACAATTTTTTAGTGTTTTCTGTGATTTCCAGCGAAGAATAGCTTGCTGGTTTATGACAGGTTGTGCATGAGTGAAGGAGATTTGATGCCCGAATAGGTCCAGGATCTCTTCAAACTTCAACCGCTTTAAAAGGGGTTCAAACCCTCAACCCTCTCTTTCATATTTTTTCGATTTATTGTAAACCCCAACGAGAGTCTCTTGGGGTATTCTGTAAAGTTTTTTGTAAGCTTTTGTAATCCATAAAGTAGATAGATTAGGAAGTAGATTAGGAAGTAGGATAATAGTTGTTTCAAGTTTCTTTTATTGCAAATTTCATTTTTGTTTTAAAGTAATCATACAACCCATTAAACCTGTGTATCCTCTATCCGCTTGTCACCTCCCTTTAGGGACTTCAAGCCGGATATGAAAAACAGGGGAAGTGGGGGCTTGGGTAATTAAGATAACTTGATTTCCTTGTACCACAATCAAACATTTTTATTTTTACAAGTCCAAGATCAAATATCGGCACCTCCCATAAGGGATACAGCTTGGTTGATCTTGTTGATCGCTTTAAAATAAACCTTGCATGCTAATCACCCAGATAATATTTAATCTTAAAACTTACCAACAACAACTTCCCACATTCTGCTCCTCTACTCGGTTATCACCCTCCGGGGTACTCCGAGATACGACCAGGGGACAGGGAAGTCTTAGTTTAATAGGCATCCATCTAGCCTTTTTTCTATCAACTAAAAACAGTGACCTCAGGAAGCTAGAAGGGGTAGCAGACTGCGGCCGGTCTCTAGGCGCTTCAACGTCCTGCTTGTTGAGCATCGGGGCATTGGGGATTGACCTGTGAGCTACGGGTGGGCTTTGTTTCCACTTTGTTGAGCGCAACAGCATTCCTTCTTTGACTGGAGAAGTTCTAGATCGGGGTAGTCACACCACCGATTCTAAAACTTAATCCAAGAAGAAAAACTTTAATAAAATCAACTAAAATAAACCAAGAGACAATTCAAAACCGGTTCTACAACGTTCTTCTATTTCAAGCACTATTTCTCTTCGACATTGCACTACAATATTTTACTTCCAGCACTTTACTTCTCAGTTGGATCTTTTTACTTTCAATTCTGCAAATGATCATGTGGTGAATGTTAATTGCTTAAAATCTTTTCATACTTTAAATTTACTGCTGGTTCAATAATCTTCATTCATAACAATTTTCTACCATCTTGTAAATCTGTTTCATTGTCCACACATTTGTTTTATTTCATTACTGTTTACAATTATATTGTTTATTCATATGTTTCATTATTAAACACCAAAGCTATAGTTTAATCGCAGATTAAAATCTCAATTTTATTTGTAAAGTTCATAAAGACACAATCTATCTTTAGACTCCATTGTAATAGGCACTGGTCTTTTTTTATATAAGGTCTTAGCCTCTTTCTTTTTTAAACGATCCCTTTAATTAATCAGTGATTAATTAATAAACCTGGAACTTAGTTTTCCCATAGGGACTACCCCCCTTGGCGCTGTTGGGATCTTGCCTAAACGGAGGAGTTGTGGACTGTGGTGATAGTGGTCCCCAGCTCTCACTTGCCCCCAAGGACACACATAGCAGGTTGTGACTTTCCTGCATCTTAAAGTGTGAATTAGGCGGCAACATCTTTGGCGCCGCTGCCGGGGACAAGTCATTTGTCCTTGGTCTGACTTAATTAATTAATTTATTATTTTGAATTCTTTAATTCTTTAAAAAACTGTTAATAAAATTCTTTAATTAATTTTAATAACTTGTTTACCCATATTAGAGCTATCTTTTCTCCAAGTGGCGACTCCACTTTCAAATATAGTAAGGCATTCTACTTGGAGCCATTCAGCTGGTCTACTCAACTCCCTTGCCGAACCTGAAAGGGTATATAGGAGGAGGTTGAATAGGCTCGCTCCCCGTAGACTCCTTGCAAGTCTTGGAGAAGAGGCTATCTTTGATATCCATTTGTTGTTTGCCCAAAACAACCAACCCACACCAATGGATGATTTATGCAAGCCATGTGATTTTTCTAACATCATCGGTTATCCTCATGATTTGCCAGAGAAAGCTATCGAAAAATTGCCTTCCTTTCAAGGTAATAATGCCGTCAGTGCCAAGTCTCACATCACCAGGTTCAACCAATGTCTCGCCAAGTGGTGTCATGCTCATAACCATGAGGATGTCAAGATGAAGTTGTTTGTTTTATCTTTAGAAGATGATGCTATGGAATGGTTTCAAGATCAGAATGATAATAAGTTCAAAACTCCCAAAACAATCATTGAAGCTTTCGATGATAGATGGGGTGATAGAAGGGATAACCATTTCCTGTTGGCAGCCCTGCATACCAGTCAAAAGCAAGAAAATGAGACTATGGATGAATTTAATAAAAGATTTAATGACTTAGTAAAAAGTTTACCTATAGACATCAAGCCCAAAGAAGCATCTCTCTTGATTTATTACATCCAAGCTTTTGAAGGGGAAATGAAATATCAGATAAGGGATAAGGAACCTACAGATCTTAAGGATGCACAAGAAAAGGCTATCAAGATAGATAAGAACAAGCAAGCTGCTGGTAAATCTAATATCCCTGCGTTTTCAAGGGTTAGTTCTTCAAAGACTTATGAAGTTAAAAAAGTTAAATTTGAAAACCAGAAACCTCAAGGTGACTCCATAGATAAGCTCACCCAACTGATTAAGCAAATGGAATTGAATCATGCTAATCAGCTAGTTTCCATGCAGGCAAACCAGACAGCCTTACAAAACAAGGTAGTTTCTTTGGAAAGAAACAGAGGAAATAATTTCCATCCAAACAAGCCAAATGATAGGTGGTAAAACCAAAGACAGCCTCCACCTCAAGATCAAAGGCCCCCTAATCCTTTAGAGTCTACCAATGCGGTTGACCATCAAGCTATTCCGTATTGTAGGCCTTGTGGGGATTTTCATGAAGAAAACACTTGTCAAGTCTTTCAGCAAATCATAAATGATAAAATGAATGAACAAGTGAATATGTGTGGGCAGAAGTATGATGTTGGCATGTATGAATGGATGGATTTGGCTAAGAATAGTCAAAGTGTTGAATCAGTAAATGAAGTAGCAGAAGCAACTTTTGTCCCTAAGCCTAGTGAGCAGCAAGTGTCAGATTTCTCTAAGTATAGGGGAATAACTTACCAGAGAAATGGTAAGAAGAATCAGAGTCAAGAAAAGACTCCAACCAATATTCCTAAGGTACCTCCTCCTCCTCCTATTCAAATTGCTCCTAATACACAATTAAACATTGATCTAGGAGGATGGTTAAATAATGCTAAGATGTTGGTTCCTGTAGCAGAACTTATGAAGATTCCTTCTCAAAAGGGGAAATTACTCAAAGCTATAGAGGAACCTTGTAAGAATGATGTTGATAAAGCCATAGCATATAATGATGCACCTGTTATTCTTCAGAGTATGGACAAAGGAAATGAAAAGAACCAGCCTTTCTTCCTCTCGTTGTTAGTAAACAATCATCTTCTACACAACTGCATGTTAGATTCAGGGTCTAGTTCAAATGTAATGACTAAAACAGTTATGGAACAATTAAATCTAAGGATCTCAAGGCCTTATCATAACATTTGTGCAATGGACAGTAAGCAGATTGAAGTGTGTGGTTTAATTAAAGGCTTACAAGTACACTTAGCAGCTTTTCCAGACATCCAAATAGAAATGGACATAGTAGTGATAGATGTCCCAGATGCTTGGGGTATGTTACTCTCAAGAAAAACTGGAGCAGACTTAGGAGGAAATATTCAAATGGACTTAACTTATGCCACCATTCCAACTTCTGAAGGAAGTTTTGTTAGATTGAATCGGGAATTGGAGATGAGACACCATGTAGAAGACCCAAGAAATCCAAGCAATGAATTAAAGTATAAAAATTATGACTTGGGAAATTATGCAATTTTGGCTAACTTTTTAGAACCTATTGAATAATCAACTGAAGATGAAAGAGTTAATCAAACTTAGCATATGCACTTTGATGGTGCCTTCTCTAGAGCTGGTAAAGGTGCAGGCATAGTTATTGAATCCCCTTCTCATAATGAATTCAATTATTCCTACAGGCTAGAATTTAATGCCACCAACAATGTGGTTGAGTATGAAGCCTTGCTCCTTGGTTTAGAGGTGTGTAAAGATAAAGGTGTTAAGAAGTTAGAGGTCAAAGGTGATTCAGATTTAATCATTTCACAAGTTAATAAAAGTTTGCCTGCAAATCAGAAAGGTTAAGAAGATATAGGGATGCAATCTTGGATCTTATTCAATGTTTTGATCACATAGAATTTATTGCGATTCCTAGAGAACTTAATGCCAAGGCAGATAGACTTGCAGTTGCTGCTTCCACCCTTCAGAGACCGCCAGAATTAGTAGATGAAGAAGTTAAAATGGAAGTCATCTTCAGGCCTTCAGTTTCAGATAATGTAGATAATTGGCAGGTTTTTGATGATGATAAACAAGTGATTAAGTTTTTGAGTAACATAGGAGAATTTGCTGACTTTCACATTAGTGAAGAGCAAGAAGGTTGTTATTATGCAGAAGAAAGTCAAAAGCTTAATCCAGCCCCTAGGAAAGTTGTGTCTTTAGAAAGGGCGTTTGATAGAGAAGATGGCCATAAACCTAAGGAAGAATCAGGTACAAAGCCAAGTGATTACATAGAGGTAAACTTAGGAACTAATGAAGAACCTAGAATGGTTAAAATTGGCAAAAAGACACCTAGAGAAGAAAGAGAACATATTATTAAATTGCTAAGGGAATATAGGGATGTTTTGGCCTTCACATATGATGAACTTAAAGTCTATAAGGAAGATGTAATTCAGCATACTATTCCACTTAGAGAAGAAGCCTAACCTTTTAGACAGAAACTCAGGCAAATAAATCCTAAGCTGGCTCCCTTAGTTCAACAAGAACTTCAAAAAATGTTGAAAGTTGGAATAATAGCCCACACTAGACATTCTTCTTGGTGCTCAAATTTGGTAGTGGTTAGGAAGAAGAATGGTCAAATCAGGTTATGTGTGGACTTCAGAAATCTGAATATAGTGTGCAAGAAAGATAATTATCCCCTCCCTAAAATGGAAACTTTATTGCAAAGAGTAACAGGATCTGGTATGATTTCAATGCTTGATGGTTTTTCTGGTTATAACCAAGTCAGAGTTAAAGAAGAGGATAGGTATAAAACAACATTTACTACTCCATGGGGAACATTTGAATATATCAGGATGCCTTTTGGTTTATCTAATGCTGGATCTACTTTTCAAAGAGCTATGGATTATGCTTTCAGAGGTTTGATTGGAAAAATTATTGAAATTTACCAGGATGATCTAACGGTTTTTTCTAAGGATGGGAAAACTCACATAGGACATTTAAAACAGGTTTTTGAAAGATGTAGAGAATTTGGGATCTCATTAAATCCAACTAAGTCAGTTTTTGGGGTTACTGAGGGAAAGTTACTGGGTCACATAATTTGCAAAGACGGTGTCAAAATAGATCCAGAAAGAATTGAAGCAATTTCAAAGATTCCCTTGCCTAGTACAAAGAAAGGCCTCCAATCTTTCTTTGGTACAATTAATTTCCTCAGGAGATTTATTCCTAATCTAGCAGAAGTAACTAAACCTTTGAATAAGTTACTTAGAAATGATGTCAAGTTTCAATGGGATGAAACAGGAAAAAGAGCTTTCCAGCAAATAAAAGATGCCTGTGGTAAAGCTCCCGTATTAATCAGTCCAGATTACACTAAAGAATTTAGGAAAGTGACTAAGGTGATAGTGGTCACTTTCTCTTGCATATGCTTGTCGGTGACTAGCCTTGCTAGTTAATCTGGTAACATTTTCCTCACTGTTTCCAAGGACCTCAAATTTGTTGAGCTAACTTACCTGGGCAAGAACAACATTGTTGGTAAGTATGATTACACTTAACCCTTTTGGTGGTATGATTGTATTTAACCCTTTTGATTATCATTTTTAGGGTAGGTAGGGTTAGTTTGAGTCTAGGCATATTACTATTACCTTTGCATCGCACTTGATGTTCTTTCATGATTTAGTTAGTTGCATTTCATTATTTTACACAAGGTAGGATGGAAGTGTCTTCTTCAAGATGCTTTTAATCGCCTTGGATATTTGATTCGTGTGTAGGTGTACAGGTACCAAAATATTTAGAGGTTCTCGAGCATTCTCGTGACGAACACTTGTCTCACAGTTGGAGCCAGTTTTAAGTTAGACCTGTACCTAGCGCATCTTCATATGTTCCCTAGGGATAGAGAGGACATTATTTTTCTAGGAGGGGTGCTATTCAGCAGTGGTAGTCATGGTCGGGCCCGTTCGTCCTTTCTTGAAGAGTACTATGGCTTAATGGCACTGTTGACTACCCTTTGTTGGGGTTTTTAACCCTAGTGTTGGTGTTCGAGACACTTAGGGGTTTATGACTGGGTCACATGACCCCACACCTTGTTTCCTTACACTAGTGGTATTTGTTTTAGCCGTGAAAGCTTGGTCTCCCTTCACAGCCACATCAGACTCCCTCCTGGTCTTTCAGCTGACTAGAGCACTCTTTCGTTGGCCTTCTTCCACAAATGACGTAATCCTTCCACCCAAGGCGTATTGCTACTTTGAGGAGGGAATTGAGGGACTTATAGCATTTTTGTGGTTAGATGGGGCATGATGCCCTCCCTAAAGTTGACTCCAGCATTTCGTTCGGAGTGATTTGCTTACTTTTAGCAGTTTTAGGAACTTGGGGAAGAATACCCCACGTAGCCTACTTTCAGCCTACTTTAGGCCATTTTTGAATTATTTTATATTATTTTTGTTATAGTTTCAGGTTAACATTTTATAATTTCAAATTGACATTTTAAAGGCATGTCAACCTGGATATTTTGTAAAGTGATTGTGAGACGCTATAAATAAACCTCTCCTTACTTCATTTGAACATACGACAAGTAGGATAAAACAATATGGGCCTAATGGTTAAGAGCGCGTGTTTCCTCCTAGGACGTCACAAGTTCAAATCCAAAGGCGGGTTGGGTATGTACATCTCTGTAGACTTTAGCACTTACATCACTGCATAAAGGGAGGTCCCTTGTCCCACAAACAAGGGTATCTCATACACCAATTGGTGTCTCGCTTGGCGGTGACCTTAAAAATATATTATTATTATTATTATTTTACCCTACCAGGGCTCTTTAGAAGAGATGCACCCCTCTTGAGGAAAATGATTTTTTGTGTTTGATGGAAATTTCTTGAATTTTATTTGGTTCTATGATCTTGCTAAGTGTGATGATATGATTTGTTGGCTAAACACTTGCACAAGGAGGTATCTAGGGTTTTTCTTGATCTCTCTTTGTTAAATATTGATGAATGATGCATGTTCATGGGTTGAATGGTAGCCAGTAGAGCGGCATTTTGTCTTGGCTAGGTCATTTATCAACCTTTAGTCACCTTGGTTCAAGGAAGAACGTCCCTTGTAGGAGTCCTTTGAGGGTTAGAGTCTTATGCCATTAAGTTTTTGTTTCCAAACCTAATATAAGCTTCTCGAAGGAAGTTTGGTCACATCCTTAGGTTCCCTAGGGTTAGGGTGAAACCTAAAACCATTGTCCCAAAACTTATTTTCCTTCAAATCTCTCGCATTTGCATGTGTAAATTTGCATTTTCATGGTAGATTTACAGTTAGAGTTGGGTCTGCATTTTTATGTGTAAAACCCTAAAAATAAAAATGGAAAACTCAATTTTTTCAAATTTCAGGCCTCCCTAAAATTTTGACCTCCTTCCCTTTAAATTCGGCCTGGCCATTAAAGGCCTAAAACCCCTAAAGAAAAATTCTAGGAATCCCTAAGAACTTAAAATTTCAAAAAAATCCTAAAATAGTCCTAAAACCTAGCTTTTCCACTATCCTAACCTTCCCTACAACCCAACTTTTCCTAAACCCTTTTCTCCTAAACGTCTTGGCCTCCTCTCTGCTTTCTTCTCCAACCATTGCCCTTCATGTTTAGGGTTGTCATCTCATCAAACAACCCTTAGGATGTTTTTTATATATTCCCACGACCCTTCTCCCTTGCCTCCTTACACCCTTATCCTAGTCACAAATGCCCTTAGGGTTGGTTTTATAGTCCTTGCCCTCCATTCTGAGGTTGTTGCAACCCTCCTTGCACCCCACATTGTTCTTCATCCACCATTCTAAGTTTATTTCACGTTGTTACAGCCTTGTTTAAGCCACGCACAGTCTGTAATTTCATTTGCAGACTGTCCTAAACGCTATCCAAGGTCTCTTCCTGCATATACAACTAACAAGTTGTTAGTTAAGGTTTAGTGGTTAGAATGTTAATGATTGATGAACAAAGGTCTAAAAATAACATTGTTGGCTATTGATATATTTGGTGGTAATTCATTGTTGCAGACTATCACTTAATTGCTATCCTAGGTCTACACACACATACACAACAAATGTATTGTTAGTTAGCGGCTAAACAAGTCATATATAACATATATACTGCTGCTATTACTTTTTGAAAACACATGTTGTATTGTATACATGGACTGTCCTATTGCCAAAGGGATTGGAGTGTCATTGATACACACTTGTGGATCTTTTTGGATAACACATACTGTTGAATGCTTACACTTGTTATTGTATCTCCATTTGTTATTGGATGTCTTATTTTTATTTACCAGGAATATTGGTGTGATTGGAAAATGGGATACTTTTTTATGATGGTGAATGATACTTAAGGGTCATACTTGTTGAATTCCAAAGGTGTTTTAGGAACTTGTTACTTGGTGCATTTTACCTTTTATGTTGAATAACCTAGGCATTGTGATGCTGATTACATCTACATCTTCCCGAAGTTGATATACTAATTGCATTTACAAGTTTTATGTTTGTTTATATAACATGTCTTCTTCATTCTTAAATTGACTCCATAAAGGAACTGGTCACTAACCCTTTCAAAGAAGATATATTTGGTGTTTTAGCGTCCTTACAAACCTGCATTAAGGGCTCTCCCCTGGGAGGTTTCGACTTTGGAAGAAGTTTGGGTGACTAAGGTGACAGTGGTCACTTTCTCTTGCATATGCTTATCGGTGACTAGCCTTGTTAGTTCATCTGGTAACATGGTGGATTATGTCCTTTCCAATCAGGACCATCTCTCTTTCATTCATCACATCACCGTAACCCCCATCCCTCTTGATGATCATGGTTTCCTTTCTTTCTCTCTCCAGATTGGCACCCCCCACCCCGACCCCTCCCTCCTCCACCATGGGGTCCACCTTGGACTAATATTCTCTTTGCTGAGGGAGACCCCAACACCTTTACTTCAACCCTCGAATAGCTGCTCCCTTATGTATCTCGATTTGCTTCCCATGATTTTTCCTATGCCAATCAGACATGTCTTTCCTCCATCATCTAAGAGATTTCCCTTCAAATCTACCCACACTCTACCTGATCTGCCCCCTTCCCCCAAAATCTTGGATGTCACGCCATGAATCAATGGTGTGATGATGAATGCAAACACCTCCACACCCAGCTTCAACATGAGTTCAATCATGGCCACCCCATCGCCCACTTCTTTTTATCTTTTTACCCCCCATGATATCCAAGAGGATGTTTAGGCCATGATTTCTAGCAAAGCAGTGAATGAGGAAAGTTTTTAGGTTGAACTCTTCAACATTGGTCTTCAAGCACTTAATTGTCACTTTGTTGATTTGTTTAACCATGTGCCTTGTACTGGTCTTCATTTCTTCTTCGAAAGGGTAGAGGTTGAGATCACTAGCAATTATACTTATTTGCGGGTTTAGTTCAAAGGTCCTCGTTTCATCCCTTGACATGCTCTTCATTCTTTAGTTAATAAATGATACGAATCCTTATCCCTTTTAAAGAGACAGTGCTTCAGACACCATTTTCATGACATTTCACCCAAGATGTCTCTCATGGATACTCTCATCCCACCGATGGTCTTCTATGGATTTGAGATTTGAGCTCCATGCCTACTTGACTATGATTGGGACTCAACAGAGAGAGTACAAATCCTACTCCTCTGTCACATCATCTGATGCAAACAGAGAGTACCTCAGTCTATTGTGCTTGGAGAGTTTGGTGCTTGACCTTTTCAGCTTGAGGATATATTTAGTCTTGTTTCTTTATTACAATGTATTCGAATATTTTTCGACATGGTGAATGGACGTGATCAATACCCATACTTGGCCTATCTCTTGTACAATCCATCACCTTAGCCAGCCCTTCGAGTCGCTCCAGATGTTGGTTTGCGGGTGTTGCAGATCTTTTAACATATGTCAGTATTGCGATGGACTGACTTCCTCCTTTTGGGTATTCCTTGAATGCGCTTTGGCTTCCTCTTACCTACTAGAAAGGATCCGAAGATAATCATTAGAAATGAGATTTATAGATAGTTTGTACAAGCCACTTAGATCAACCGTCTAGGACGGTTATGTCCCAATATGGCCTTTTATGCTACATAGTTCTTGGATTTGAGAGACGGTTATATTGTTCGACCATTTTACACATTCTTCCATTGGGAACACACTATTCATATTCATTTAGGCTAGTTCATAGTGGGTTCTCATCATCTTCGGGTAGATACATATCACCATCTTAAATGGTCAGATAGGATGTAGTTCCCTAACTGTAAGCCCCGAGCATATGTAATGTTGTTATTTGATTATTATTGTGACACTAGGTACCTGGGCTATGGACATTACTATTGCTATTTTATATTATTTATTCCTATAATTAGATAATATCTCAACATGGAAAAAAAACGTGGCTGGGGGGTCTTGGATTCCACATGCAAGAGGTGTTTAAGGGACTAGGAGTTGTTTCCCTTCCTAACAGTACTCAATCTTTCCTAATTATTATTTTATTAAACTATGGAGGTCCTATTAAACTTAATTGATGCTTTGCATGCATCCATGCATCCTTGCACCATGCAACCATGCACCCATGCATCCATACAACCATGCGACCATACATGCATGCACCATCCATGATGATAATATTCCCTATCCAAGTTAAATTTAGTCAATTAGAGCAAATTTAGGGTGGATTCGAGTTACCTTCATTCATTTGGAGTGATTTGGAGGAATTCGAGTTGTATTCAATCAATTAACGTGGATTTGAGTCTAATTCAAGTTATCCTCAGTTAATTAAAGGAAACTTTGGATCAATTCGAAGTGCATGGGATTAATTTTAAGGAAATTCGAGTCAATAGGTAAAATTCAAGTTGTCTCCAGTGCATGGGGTTGACTGTGGGGAGGTTTGAGTTAGCATTAGAAAATTTAAGCTATCCCCAGTGACAAGGAATGTTTTTCCAGTGGATTCGAGTTATCTGTAGTGGATTTGAGTTAGCCTTAGAAAATTCAAGCTATCCCTAATGACAAGGAATTTTTTTCCAGTGGATTCGAGTTATCCTTAGTGGATTTGAGTTACTCTCATGAGAACTAGAATAGTCATCCAGTATTTTGGTAAATCCCTCAGTGAATTGGAGTTGCTTACCAATGAACCTAAGTTAGCCATGCCATTGAATTCGAATTTGCTATGAAAGGAATTTCAATTACTTTTGATGGAGGAAAATTCTTGATCTTTCATTCCTTCATTCATTGAGGGGAGGCAAGTTGTCCATGCCATGATTGTTGGGAGTTGGGTAAGATTGAAAGCTAGAGAAGCCATGTATACTCTGCTATGTGTGTGAATTATGTGCTTGGAGTATGGGGATATTATGTCATGTTTGAAGTAAGCGTGATCACTCTGGTATAGTTCCTTTGTGTCCTCCACTTGTCTCTATCCTTGACCTACACATAAATCCTGATGGTGAATGGTGATGCCCTGAGGGACCTAGGAGGTGAATGGATTACCATTGCACCTGGTAGTGGGATGGAGGGATAAAGGTGGTGAGGGATTGAGTTGTGGCTTCTCAAAACTGATATTTGAGCTAATCTTGGGTGTGATATAGTTCCTTCGTGTCCACTGTGTGTTTCTGTCCTAGACCTGCACATAAATCTTGATGGTGAATGGTGATGTCTTGAGGGACGTAGAAGGTGAAGAGATTACCATTTCAGCTATTAGTGGGGTGGAGGAGTAAGTATGAGGAGAGGGGGGAAATCTTGTGGAATAAATCCTAGTTGTGACTCTCAGGTTGTGGACCTAAGTATTGGAATAAATCCTAGTTGTGACTCTCTGAAATTGGGCCAGATTATTGGAATAAATCCTAGTGTGACTATCAGGTTGTGGGATTGAGTATTATCCTTAGAGATCGAACTGGAAAGAGAGAGTTTCTTAGCGTGTCGATCCATGAAATTAACTTGGGGGTGACCTGCTCAAGTAGTATTTGCTTAACAGTTTCTAAGGCTGGGAGGAATGTTCACTTGTTGATGCTAGTTGCACCATATATAAAAGATAAGTATTCTTGACCTAGTGTTTTTTACCTATGTCATTGATGCATATGCATCCGTGGAGGTTGATATCTTTTGGTTATATTATGTTTCATAATAATTTATATGTTCATGTTTAATAGCAATGTTTGATGTTGTTAAATTGACATCTCACGAAGTAGGTATGTGAAGATGTTAATTTAGTTATTAGATGCTAGACTGTATGATTTATGGTAGTTATTGGGATATGAATTTTGGACAGTCCATATGGTTGTGTATGGTTGTTCTGGATCAGGTCTTTCATGGGATTTATGGCTGTTATTAAAGTGGTAAATTCTTGTTTACATTAGTGTTATAAATCTCCTATAATGAACTCCAACGATGTTGATTTACTTATGGTATTAGAAGCTAGATTGGTTATGTATTTATGATCATTAGAGGGTTTGATATTTGGACAGCCCATATGGCCGTATATGGATGTTCCGGGTTATATTTGATGGCGATTTGATGATTGAGATTTAGTGTTATAAATTTGGTATATTTATGTGTTGTAATTTTGCCTCCTTGGAATGTTGGAATGCTGATTTATATACTATTGTAAGTGGAGTTTTTATGAATGTATGTAAATTTGATTTAATAGTTGATTAAATGGCTATGGGAAGCAACCCATAGGTATGATAACCTTTATTAAACATGTATAGAGGTTTTTGTTTAAATATATTCACGTGTCATTACATTGCAATGCATTTGGAATGAGGAATTGTTGCATTGGAAGGGTTGTCTTCCTTGTAGGTGTCCGATTGTTTTGATTAGTTTGTCTTGTTGGCATGTTAGTCTAAACATTAGAAGAACAATATGCAGTTGTGTTTAAACTTACAATTAGTCCTCCTAGTTAGAATCTCAGAATTATTTAGCCCTAATGATGTGTTTTGGGTCAGGTACATTACATAGGATCTGCCAAGATTGTCACCATTGATAAGTTGAAACCGAGGAGCACTTCATCTTTCAGTGTCTTATTTACTACAAGTTTTGAAGCTGGTTTCATTGTATTTTCAAGTACCTTCTTCTCGGTGAGCTCTAGACTTTGACTAGATTCTTCAAATACCTTGATAAGATATTTCTATCCTTGTACTTGTAGGAGTCCCTTTGGATTCACTCCCTCACCCTTTCGCAACATTCTCAATCGAGACCAAGCTCCATTCAAAGTGTCACCTCCTTCTTTCCAGTGCTTCTGTACTATAGGGGAATGAAGACATAGACAGATGGTGGTAAAATCCTTTACCGCTTAGTTAGGACATGACAGTCCACCTCTAACTCCACCCAACACCATTGACAGGGACATTCCCGACCCCATCATGACAGACGGACCATTCCTTTCAGTTTATAGCATCAAGTACCCTCCTCTAGGAAGCGGTGCATGACTCATTGCAGTTCTTCTTCTAGCTTTTCCTCTAGAGAAAGTACTATTTTGAGTTTCCTTCAGCTGGCCTTGGATGGTAGGAGAGATACTTCCAATGCTTCCATTGTTTCTAGTGCTTGCAGTAGCCCATTACAATCTCACCATCACCATTTTCAAATCATAATGCTTGGATTGACTCTCCTTTTTTGGATAATCTCTCTTCATATATCTCCTTCTATATATTTTTTTCAGAGGCCTGCTCTTCTCTTATAGTACTAGGGTTTGTTTGAGTTTTTGTTTTTATTTTTTTATAGGAGCTACTTTTACCCTCCTACTTTGTATTGTTCCTTGGTACTACATAGCCCCATTGACCTACTTTTGTGTTCAATTGTTGGAAATTAATAAAATTATCTTATTTGGGTCTTCACAATCAATCCTTATCAATAATGCAAACAAATGAAAATCAAACAAAGAACAAGACACTCATAACACTTTTCATGAATTTTTGACTTGATCTCAAGACAAAAACACTTAGACACCACCCATACTGGTCCAACATGACCCATAAAGGTTCTATATCGCTTAGACAGTCCAATCAACCCAATACTTTTAGGAAAAAGAAGGGAGAACTTAGAAAAGTTTCCTAAGTTTAACTAATTTGCTCCTATCTAGAAGGTTAGGTGTGAATGATTCTCTCCTATCACTACTATAGGGTGTGAATACCCCTTACCATTTGCGACTTTAAGTATTAAAGGGTGTGAATAGCACTTGGGATGGACTAAAAACGCAAAATTTTATGAAAATTTTCAAAATTTTGGGAATTTTAAGGTAACTAGGATATGATTAAGTCGACTAGAGATTGATATACCCAATATAAACTGAAAAATCAATCAACAATTCCCTACAAAGGTTGGTTGATCGCCAGTGGAGTCGTCGGTTTTGTTATTTGGAAATACTCCCTATGGCTAGGGAAAGATCACTAATGTAATGAAAAAGTTAACATTAACTTAATTGACTATGTTTACATGAAGATTTAGACTCTTACACATGCATAAAACCATATACAAACTTCAATAAGAAAATCTAATACTAAAAAAGAATTAGGAAGAAGAAAGGTATGCACCTTGTTTGAAGATTGTCGTACCTGCTGCTTTGTCTTTCTTCAGATCTGCTACTTTCATGCCCAATGCCAACCTGCAAAACCACAAATCCAACCTTTCTCATGCCAATTTGACACTTAACAAAGAATGCTTAAATGAATTGAAAAATAAAAGAACATTAACTATCTAATAAATTTCAATGTAAAAGACAATATTTTTTATGTCAAACGACAATTACAAGAAATTTTATTGGGCAAGGGAAAGCTGTCATTATACATATTATAAGGACTATGGTCCATTTCTCCACGTGTCGTCTGTTTGATGATGGTAGATGCACATTAGAAAGAGATGGATGAATGCGCCATTTATGAAACAATTATTTATCATGTTTCTTTATCACTTTATTCTATATTTATAAAGTTCCATGGAGATTAATTTGGAAAATACTTGTGTTACAAGACTATGCTATAATCCAATTTTGTATAATTTCGAGGCATTCCACGAGGAATTTGACATGATTTTGTAATGTTTTAATCAATTATTCTAGTAAAACAATAGTTCTGTAATTTCTCCTAAACCTTATGGATCTACACGCCAATAGAATTTTGATGGAGATAATTTTTTAAATTTTTATCTTACTAAGATGGATAAGTGATGATATCCATTTCTAACTTACTAGGATGTTACTAGGATGGATAGTTGACATTGTTACTTATCAAACGTTTAATTTTTTTTTGTAATGAGTACCTAAACACAAGTGAAAGCTTAGGGGCAAAGGTAGAGGACTACCTGTCACCATGGTAGCGCTTTACTCTCTTTAAGCCCGCCCTCCTTTGGCACAAGTAGGGAATCTTTAGAAACAAGGAGGGAAATCCCTAGGGAGTCTCTAGAAATTATGATAATTACTTGATTTAGCAACAAATCTAGTTTATGATGGTTATTTTTTTAAATATATTTCATATTTACGAAAAAAATAAATAAATGAATAATTTCAATATTGTTAAGTTGTTGAAAGTTTGTCAAATATTGCTAGCTCATTCGGTTAAGGAGTGGGTACGTTAGCAAGGCGACCCAGGTTCAAACCCCTTAGGGGTGAGCTAGTTGGGAAGAGACACCCAAAAATCTAGCCATGTTAAGGGTTGGTGTGGCCCAGGCCGGGTGCGATCCCTACGTGATTTTGACGACTTAGATGCCCCTGGGTTGCGGTCTCTCATCTAATGGTGGAAATGCACTGGCCCTGAGTGACGGGTATTTGTTAATAAACAAAAAAAGGCTGTTGAAAGTTTCAGTAAAAGACTCTATGATGGTTACTTTTTAAAATATATTTCAGATTTAGGAAAACAAAAAATAAATGAGTAATTTCTATTTTGTTAGGTTGTTGAAAGTTTGAGTAAAAAGTCTCTAGAGCTATTGTCGAAAATTCGTTGAAGGCTTGGAAATTCAAAAGGTTCTTTCTTATTGGTTTGAGGATTATTTTTTCATCTTAATATGTTGAAAGTTGATACTGGAAATGCTTGCAAAATCTTCTTGAAAGGCTAACTATAATGGGTAATATTACTTCATTACAAGCGTTTGAGTATGGTTCTTCCCCTCCTAAGGTTCTTTTATTGCTTTACTTCTAAATGTGTTAATATACAAGTTACCATCTTAATTAGAGTTGTTGTAGATTGTATATTTGATTGTAAGGAATTGTTACACCTCATATTGTATAAGATCTTGTACTAGGTTGAAGATTATGTTGCATTTGGAATATATTGTCCTTGGTGTCATTGTGTTGTTGTTTGGATGTCTAACTATCATGGTTGATCATTATTTTGGAATCTTCATCACATGTTACATGCATATAGGTTGATTTGGTGGATCTACTAGCTTAGTGGGGAGCACATCATTTGTGCACACTTCTTTAGACATTTCCCTTGTCACAATTATACATATTGTTGTTGAAAATATCAACAACGACAAAAAAATAGTGAGGGGTTAAGAACAACTTCTTGGTAGCATCAGGTAAAAGATAGGAAAACTATGACAAACTTTTTTTTGTAACTAGGAGAATTAACAATCGGGGCCGGGCTCGTACTCATGTGACATGGTGATGATTCTAGTCCATTAACACTATACCCTTAGGTGTACCAACGCTGTCACATGTGCAACACACATGCCCCAGTCAAGGGTTGAATTTGCGATGTCACAAGGAGTGCCTTAATGGTGCATCGTATCTCCAATTGGTCTACACCTCAAGGGCACTGCGATAAGCATTACAAAATACAAAATAAATTCATTTTTGTTTTCAAAATTTTAAACACATATCAAAACAACATCAAATAAATATATTGGCACATAAACATACTGAAAAACATAGATACATATGATGTAGTGGATATAAAAATGAAATGTTACATCAAAGTCAATACTAAATCTTGAATCTTCATAGTTGTCCAATAAAGGACATAAAAGTGGATAACCAATACAAAATGAAATCAAATATATAAATGTATCTTATCATCATGAGTCATCTACAATGAGAAATCTAGCAACTAGCTATATTGGAGAATCAATGACCTCTCCTGCTTTTATGAGAAAAGGTCATGGCTCATGTGTGACTAGAAGTACCTATATCATCTATCTGATGTCAGTCGTTGCTTCTCCTCCAACCATGCAAGTGCCTCATCCATAATAGGGTGTTGGACATTGGGTTCGGTGCTACTTGTGAGTTTTGTGACATGGACTAACGCCTCCCAAGATCCTAACTCTGGCGATTGTGGTGGAGATTAACACCTGCAGGTTTTTGTCTAATGACAACCGTGATTCGAACAATTGGTATCAGAGCAACAGTTCAAGGGTTCGAAACTCACCCGGCTCGCGTTGGAGGGAGATTGTTGGACATTTGGTTCAGCGCTCCCCGAGTTTTGTGACATGGACTAACCAGCTCCTAAGATCCCAACTCCGGCGATTGTGGCGGAGATTAACAACTTTAGGTTTTGGTCTAACGACAATTGTGATTCCAACATAGGGGTCTCGGACTTGACCCTCCACCCAAACAATATGTTAATATCGTCCAAGGAAATGGATTCCATATTAGTATCTTTTTTAACCACCTCATCCATAGTCAAATAATGTTGTGGATATATACCAAATCATTGAGATATGGGAACTCCAACTTGTAAGAGGGTCATAAATAAATTTAATGAGTTGCGTCTCATGAGTATCATAAACATGTCAAAAGGTAAAAACTTATAATAATTATAATTGGTTAGTTGAATTTCTAACTTATTGCATTATTTTGAGTATATTTTTTCGAACACACTCTAATTGCACTCACATCTTGAAGTGCTACATGTTTGGTTGAGGATCCAAATAGAAAAAATATGTAAATTTGGTGCTATTGCACTTTAATTTAACCACCAAACATCTATAAAAAAGACTTAAACTACATTTAAACAAAACATAATTCACTTTGAAATAAAACACAATTAACATTTTAATTCTACTGGCTTATGTGTCACTAATATACTCCTTTCGACAATAGCATCAACAAAGCTAAATAGTTTGCTATCCTCTCAGTACATCTCCATATCGCGATTGTTTTTTTTGCAAGTATCGACATTAGGTACCATTCTCTAGAGACATGTCATGATCCCTTCCATCACCTTGCTATCAAAATTAAATCTACATGAGTAAATATAGGTAAAAGTATTGCTACATTAATGAGTTGTTGGAGCATCCCGGTCCATCGACTATTAATCAAATCATAGATCACCATGTGTCTATTATGTCTAGTGTTTCTCTTTCTCACATAGTAAGATCAGATAGTTTCTTTAGCCCTATCCATGGCTTGATACAAGTAGCTCAACTTATCCCCATGAACCACGCAAAGCACCTTTACCAAAGGTTCACTAATTCTGCACACGTCTTTCATTCCTTCCCAAAAGGAATTGATGTATTCAAATTTAGTAATGGTTGTCCCATCCTATGTTATGTTGAATGCATAATCATGTCACTCATCACAAACAAACATTTACTTCAACTCACGCTGACATTGGAGAATAGTCTGAAGAGAGGTGAAGTTGCTTGCAAAACGTATGATTGTAGGAAACAACTACCTATTTCTTGCGAATCTCCTCATGAGGCTAATAACAAATGCATGGTTATATATGAATTTTTTTATGATCTTGGTCAACAACCTCCTTCATGAAGGATATTTTCCCATATCCTCAAGCATTGAATCAAGGCAATGGAAAACACATGGATCCCAAAAGAGTGTGGGATGCCTCTCCTTTAGCATCTTGTTTCCAATCACAAAATTAGTTGCACTATCTATTATGTTATCAACAACATGTTCCAAATCAATCTCTGTATTGAATGTATCCAACAATTCACACAATAATGTTTCCTATTTAACATGTGTTGATGCTTCAATGGATTTAATAAACATTGTACCCTTAGGACAATGTACTATGAAATTTAGAATGGTGCTTCCCTTCTCATTTTTCCAACCATTGAACATCACTATGGATCTAGTAGACTACCATGATTTCTTTATCTCTTCCAATGTAGTGTTGATGTCACTCTTTTTTGCTTGCAAAATTGGCCACCACAACTCTTCGTAGTTAGGGACCTTGTACCTTGGTCTAACAACAACAATAACATCACACATTGGATGGAAAATGGATTGGTCTTTGAAATGCTCAAAGGTGAATCACTCCAAAAAATCATCTTCCCATAACCTTATGTGCTTCTTGATTTTCATTTCATTTCACCATTGATAAGATGAAAGGTCGAGCCTCGTTTCTCGTTCTTGGAACTCGAGAATTCTATTGGTTCTTGCATGCCAATTCAACCATCATTGTTACTCATTTTCTTTCAATTCTATTGCTTCTTGAATTCCAATGCATTAAAGGCTCATTTTCTTATAAGGCCCATTTCAGCCCCACTTTTTTTCTAATGATTTTCTTGAGCCATGGAAAATGATGACAAGGCACTAGAAAACATGGACTTTTTAGAACCTTGCAAAACTCTAAAAAAAGCATGGTAAGAGGATGGAATTTGAATAACTATATGGGATTTCATATGGCCAACGCCATAGACAAATGACAATTGATTTATGTTCCAATTCAAAAAAATCTTGGTGGTGATGAAAAGAAGGATTGGGTCTCCTAAACATGTTGGTTGATGGTTGCAAACATTCTCCCTCTCATTCCCACAATTACAAAGAAAAATGACTCTTAAAATATAGAAACTCACCTAAATTGTTGAACCCGCAACCTGGGTTAAATGTGAGATCGTGTGATGATTTTTTCCCTGAAAAATCATGATTTTTGGTAAAAATTGTGATTTCCAGTGTTTAAGGAAAAACCTCAATTTTTTTTGCCAAAAAATTAACTCCTAGAAAAAATCATGATTTTTTATGCGATGGTTTCCTTTTTGGTGATTTTTGAAACACTGATATATATTGACCACTATGTGGCTGTTGAAGCACTCTAGTAAGATTTTTCCACTTGATACTTATTTAGTTCCTGGGTTGACCCCTAAAAACATACATATTGGACTATGTTGTGCTTTGTTTGTAGGCCAATTACTTGACTTATGATGGAGCATCTTAACTAGAGGAGGTTCAATAGCTACATTTATTGATTCTTCATCATTATTAATGGTATCGATGGTGGAGCACTCCTCATTAGACACATTCCTAGAAGGTCTAAGTTGCTAATTACTAAATTGGTTGAATTTTCATGTGATCATTGCCTTGACGGAGGAGCCCTCTAGTGCATGTGATGTCCACTTGAGGTTGTTAGTTCCTTACTTGGTGGATTTCTCCCTTATTCATTGCTCCTTGGGAAATTTATCAAGGCATAACTATTGTACATGTGCACTTATCTAGAGTGCCTACCTTATTTTGTAATTTTAGGAGTTGTTTTGATGTTCATGCACATGCATTTCTTATTTGGAACATTGTTTTAGGTATTTCTCATCCATGGTGATCGTTATAATGGTTAAGTGCACCATCTTTGCACATATTTCTATGAGATCATATCGAAGGATGAGTTTGTTGGCTTTTAGAGAAAATTCCCTAGTCATAAAGCAAAGAAAGAGCCCTCTAGTGCATGTGATGACTACTCAATATTGTTGATTCCTTACTTGGTGGAGTTATCCCTTGATCATTGCTCCTTGGAAAATTTATTAAGGCATAACTACCCTACATTTGCACTTATATAGAGTTCCTACCTTATTTTATGGATTTAGGAGTTGTTTTAATTTTCATTCACATGGATTTATTATTTGGCACATTGTTTTAACTTTTAGCTCTCCTTCGTCCCTGGTGATTGTTATAATGGATAAGAGCACTCTCTTTGCACATATATCTATGAGATAATCTCAAAGGACGAGCTTGTTAGCTTCTAGGTAAAATATTTCCCTAGACATAAGGAAAAGGAGGAGCCCTTTAGTGCATGTGATGGCTACTTGAGATTTTTGATTCCTTGCTTGGAGTTATCCCTTGATCATTTCTCCTTCGTAAATTTATTGAGGCATAACTACCCTACATGCTCACTTATCTAGGGTGCCTACCTTATTTTGCAGATTTTAGAGTTGTTTTGATGTTCATGTTCATGGATTTATTATTTTGCACATTGTTTTAGGTCTCCTTCATCCATGGTAATTGTTGTAATGTCTAAGTGCACCATATTTGCACATATTTCTATGAGATCATATTGGAGGATGAGTTGGTTGTCTCCTTAAGAAAATACCCTAGTAATTTTTACTATTTTGGATACGTGGTTAGCACTCGATGATTTACCTCTTGCTTAGTGGAGTACTCCCCTGCATGTGGTATCTTGCCACACATTTTGAGGACATCTTAATTGGTGAACTTCAGGAGGAGGATCCATGTGGCATTACGAAAGATTTTGCATGGTAAAACAAGAAAATATCAAGGTATTACCTTACTTGTGGGGAGTGTTACCCCCCATTTTGCATGGGTGTCCACATGTGTTTTTTATCACTCCTTCAACAGGGTGGCATGTTGATGGAGATATGGCAATAAAATGATCTACAAGAGAAAAGAAGAAATGACAATAGATAAATGGCCAAAGCAAATCATTCTCATTCACTGATTACTTCCTATCATAGAAAGAGTCACCAATATGCCAATGCCATCAGTTAGAGAAATTAATCTAGTGGCAAAAGGAGATTACAATGACAAAAATTGATCCAATGTCACTCAAGATGCAAGAAATGTGAGACACAAAATAATTTAATTTTATTCTCCAAGAGCCAAAAGTCCCTTACAAACGCGGGGCTCACTCTCTTTTATAGCTAAGATAGGAGCCAATCCCTAACTGACTTTTTAATGTATGGTTGATATTAAAAGATAAAATAAAATGATCAATGGTGGAGATTAATTCTCACTTTAATACATGCATCAAGCTATAAATAGTCAAACCTAAGCGAGGGGGCGAAATTACCTCCTAATACCAATGTAAAATAAAATATATACATGAGAGATACGTGATATAACCTCCTATAGGGCTCAATTCACCCCTAGGGGACAAATTTACACTTTTACATTAGCACAAAGCTCAATACACAAGTCATAACAAGAGAAAGTTGGCTTCCTAGGAGAAATATGCCTCCCTTGGGGGTAATGAAGCATGTGACATGATAAAATGATAATATTCCAGAAAAAGTGTCTGATATCATAAAGGGGGTCATCATTATATAAACCAAGTCACATCTTTCCATCCAATAGTCCAACGCCACACATACCAAACCTTGGTCACTTTTTAATTATTTAATTTTTAGCTGAAAAACTTCATAAATCTTCAATTTTCCATAAGTGACTCTTTCCATGTTGGGGATGATGATTTTACTGGAAGGATGGATTGGGAAACATAAAAAACACTAGGATCCACTATTCATACATCCTCGACCAATATATCATAGTATTTGTGATGAAATCTGCAAGATTTAAATTAAAAATGGCTTAATTATTTTCTCGTAGACTTTATAAAACTATTGACTTAAGCCATTTATTCAAGAATGGATGATTAGATTGGCCCAATTGTTTTCCTCCAAAGGAACTAATATGAACAATAATAACATGTAATGGGGTCCTGTTGTGGGTTTGACTCGTTGACAAAGTCAAACCAAGGTTTCATGAAGTCAAAAAATCAACATATGGCCAAAAATTGACCTTGGATCAAAATAATCAACTGAACATGTTTAAAGCATGTGAGAGGTGTTAATCCTTATCATTATTAATATTGTAAAACAACTAGATGCTAAGTTATTCCATTCACATAGTGTTTGATGCAAAAATAACAAGAAGAAGACATTAACATAGTGGAGAATGTAATCTATGGATCAATCCTTTCTCTCTTTGGTGACAAACAGAGTGAGTGAAATTCAATGGTTTTGTTCAAAGTGGAACTGACTTATGGATACACACAATTTTCCTTTTTGAGAGAAGGGATTGACAAGGGCCTTCATGACATTTGTTGGAGTCGCAAACACTAGGGAGGGGCAGTGTCTCATAAATGGATGAAGCGCTTAGAAGGAAACATTTTGACCCTAACAGGGCCCCCTTTATTTTACATATTTACATTATGCATTTCATTGCATTTGACTTTGACTTTGCATTTTGCAGTTTCAGTTCAATTTTTGCATTTCTTTGGATATATCATTTAAGCACACTTTGCATTTTCATTCCTTTAGTTAGTTATCCTCCAAAGGATATAAAACCTAGAAAATCCTTTTGGTCATAGTATCACCAACTTGGCAGTTGCTTCACTGCCAGCGAGTGTCCATAGCCCCGACAGAGTTGCCAAAGCATTGTCTTGTTACAAACAAGTAGGCGGAATATCATCCATGGATGCACATCTACTCCTTTGGACACCAACTAATTTCAAGGATGTGAGGACTTGTTTCGATTATAAAGGATACACTTCCAAAGACTACACTTACCTTACCCTCTCTCAATCCACCTCAATCTACTAGCAAAAAGAGATCAACAGGGTCAGCAAACCTTTTCAACACACATCAGAGCCGAAACACAGGAAAAACATGGAATCCATCTCAACAAAGCATCCACAAAGGGGATGGTCCGCAGGTTTATTAATCATGTCCAAGTCAAGGTATATAAAAAGCAAGATGGATAGGATGGATAATAAAGGAAGAAAACCCAAGCAAGGGAAAATGAGAGCGAGGGAACTGATCTATACATTATTTCACCAATCAACCCAAAACCAAGAATGTATATGAAACTATCATTTAAAGCACTTATATCACTCCTACTACATGTGCTACTAAAAACCAACAAATAAAATGACCACTAGTGCATAGCAAAGTCTAACATATTCAAGAAACAAGTAGAAATCATGACATCCACAAACAATACCTCTTCCCAATGCCATATACCTAGCCTGCAACTGCAATTGTAATTCATATGTATTGATATTGCTAAATTTGCATGGAAATGAAATAATAGATCTAGCTAAACTGCTCTAGTCGAGTGAACCAAGGTTTGAAAATGCATGACAAGGGAGGTAGTGAATAAGGCTCAAAATAACAAGGTTGGCCCCACAAATGCTACACTTGAATCATCCAACTGAAAATAACAAGATAATATCATCCACCAATAATATGCTATGATAATCATTTTGCCTCAAGTGTAAGGACTGAGCTCATGATTGGACTCTGGTCTATAAAAAATAGGTAGTATCTCCTAGATACTAAGTTTGTGATAGAATAAGACTCCAACTGGGACAAGTGCTCTAAGGGATAAAGTTCTTGAGAACCTAAGCATCTTTGGTCAACAACAACTCTGTATGCACCCAAGTACCTTCACCTGCATCAAAGAAACAATATACCAATCTCGTAGACCGAACGTAATTCCTCTATATACCAATATAATAAACTGAGACTGAAATGAAAATGCTGAAATAAAATCTTAGCTAATGACTGTAATGAAATGCTAAATAAAGACTAAAATGAAAAAGAAAGCACACACACAAGAAGAAAAGGAAACTATCCTAGGGAAACCAAAAATGACAAGATAGAAATAAAGGAAAGAACAAAGAAAATTAATTACTCTTCTAGAATGAACTTATTCATCCTACTTACCATACAGAAAGTTGCCAGACAAGTACTAGGTTGAATCATAAATCCAATCCAACCACTCATCAAATAGATTAATAACTCTTCCTTGGATAGAACAAGTTAAGGATACATTAGCAGTTGAGAAAATTGAACTTAAGGTCATCCTTGCTATGTAAAATTCAATAAAAGATCATAATAGTGTAAGGTAAAATCATCGAAGAGTCATAGACTGATCTTGTCAAATTTCATCTATTCACAAACCAGTAGGGTCATAAAGGTGACAGATCTTATCTTTGGAAAATAATAGAATAAAAGGATAAGAAATTTGATTTAATATTGTTGGATCTCTCTTCATACATTGGGCTATAATACTTAAGTTATTTCAATTTATGATAGATCATTGGAGAAAGTCATGGATAAATTAATTATTAAGAAACTATAAATCGTGATTCCAAGAACTTGCTTCTTAGTGATTGAGAAAAGATTGGAATGACGAGAAATAAGATAGTGCCAAATATGAAACTGATATTCCTAAACCTTTTCCATCCAACAATTAGAAGGATTAATAAATTAAAATGTATTATTAAGCAAGGATGGCTTAAAAGGGATGCATGGCTTTTCACCACTAACCATTTGACACACATGAGGCCTCTAACTGAGGTTCTCGAAAACAAATACTTGTCTCAAACATGAAACCATACAAGAAGATTCCAAAAACTGGGATGGACAGGTGGATTGAATAATCAGTAGCTTGTTTCGAATCACCCAAGGTTTCTAACCCCAATTCTTCATAAGATAAGGATATTGGTTAAGGAAAACAATGGGGTCAACATCATACAGATAGGGTTTAGATTGATTATCTTCAGCCAGGAACATAACCAACTCATCCTGATCAACCATTGAAGGAGGAATATTATTAACATTAGGCAGATTAGGTTCATAATTCTTTGAGAATTTCCCTAACCATTAGATATTTATTTTGGTTTAAAAAATCTAACAAAGAATTCTTGTGATCAAGATGATTTACAACCACGTCATCATCATGCAGTTGCTCTTCGTTTGATTCTCATTAAGTTCAAATGAGGATGTGTGATTATTTTTTCCCATTTACTAAAGAAAATATCAAGAAGTTTATCAGTAACCTCTTGATCATCCTCGCTGATTTGATGATCACATGATTGCCCCTGAAATAATGCCTGATTACTATTAGCACCTGTTTCTTCAACCGTGACTTGATTAAGTTCTGCAACGAAATTAGTACATTTGAACATTGATTTGATTTATCATCAACAACACAATGATTATGGAGTTTGTCTTCTAGAGGCATGACCTTAATGGGCTCCCAAACAGAATCCTTAACCTTGAAAGTTTCTTGATGGTGATCAATGGATTCCCTTTCGTGAGTCAAAACAAAATTTCCATCTATGCCTTCTTCATGAAATGGGGACAAAGTATAATGTATGATCTTATTAATGTCACATTTAACTTCATCATGACATTTAGAATGGTTATTCCTTAAATACTTTGTGACATTCCTAGATATGGATGGTTCACTCATAAACTGAGACAAAAGCACACTCACTGATGGATTAAGAGAGGAAAGATTAAGTTGGTAAGGACAATCATTGGTTACTTTATCATTAATATCCTAGTCGTCCTTGTCAAACTGATCTTCATCAACATAATCATTACCTAAATGACCTTCTAATGTCTCTTCAATTGTTTCTCCACATTCCTGTATTAACAATTGTGTAAACATGTTATATCATGTAATGGATCTTGGTGCTACACGATTAAACCACAATCGTGCATCCCCTTCTAGAGATGCACTAAGGGTTTTGATATAAACATTTTCATCGATTGCGTTTATATCTTCCATATAATACCATAGCACATCGAAATGTTCCTTGATTAATGTGGCATTGGTTCCATTAAAACATGGATCCAATCAAGGGTCATATGAGGTGCATCGTTTATTTGAGATAAATTATACGGATGGTGTTTGTCTTGTTTTCCAGACATTCTTTATAGTTTATTCGGGACATTATTTGGATATCCTAGTAGATCAATTGGATCATTCAACTCACTATCTTGGTCATAAATCCTTGGTTGGTTTTGATAACTAAATTCATGGTTACTTACCATATTGTTTGAGGAGGTTTGGACAACTACTCTAGAAGGGTTGACATTATATGAATAAGGAAAATTATGGGTATGATAATAATATTAACAAATAGTTCCACACCCATAATCATATTGAAAGTCATCCTCATACTGATATGATGATCCCCACTCTTTCTTTTCCTCTTCTTGTCTTCTAAGCTAGATTACCTGTTTGGTTAGTTCTTTCAAGAATTGTCAAGGACGGAGAGATTCATTTGAGTTCATTGCCTTTTAAATTTACAAATCCCTATTGGAGTCTCTTTAAGGGTTCACTAGAGGTGGCATGTTTTCGAGTCACTAGGTAAACAAAATTGGATGTTGATCACTGAAAGATTTGTTGTTATAAGGAAGGGAGAGATATGAGTATCAAAGTTGATGGTTATGAATTATGAGGCGATAGGAATAAATGATCAAAATCAATTTTAGATATGATACAATTGACATGACATGCAAAAGACACAATTGCAAATGCTAGAGGCATTCTTTGTCTCCCCAACAACGACACAAAAAATGATATCACAATTTCTATAGCAACCAAACAATAAGATCTTATTCAGAACAACATAGAACAAGGGTTTCTAAGACACTAATACTTCGAGAATACTACCCCCAAAGGATGTATATGTTGTCACTCTGCGTAGGTTTATCCTCTCATCAAGCTTCCTAGAGTACTTAGGGTGAATTAGACTAGCTATGGGAGGTGACCTAAGTTCAATTGAAAGGCCAAACATTTTTTAGTACAAGAAGATACTACTAAGTGATTGACAATGGATTAGGTTAAGTACCCTGAGATAATTCATCCTAGATCTTGAAAAATGGTATTGAACTACGGTTTTAAAAAATCATAAGAGGGTGCAATTCAATTCAATGGGATGATGGTCAATAGCGAAATGATCAAAGAGATCTAAGAAGGGAGATGCTAGGGAGAATAGATCTAAGTCATTTTCTTTTTGGAAAATGATCAAATAGTAAGATTGGATCAAGAAGAAGAGTTGGGGCGATTTTAATGGCACATCCTAACACTAATTCAAGTTGCTAGAAAGAAGAGATCACACCATACAATCACAAGAAGAAAACCCTGAAGCATTGCAAATAAATTTGGCCTTTAACCCCAAGGGAGAAATGATTCTCTATTGGATCAGCTCCTTATAAGGGTGAATGGAGTTAGATAGGTTCACTAGGGTTTATAGTAACTCCCTCACAGGAAAATGAAAACACTCCCTAATAGATTCGGTCGAGTTGCTCACAAGAAATGTGAATTGCAAACGAAAATTTATTTTATCAAATCGGAATGGAGCACATACCTGGATCCTAAGCGAATTGATGAGTTTGTCCCAAAGCTCAAAATGACCATAGAAATCACCCTCCCTTCTCCTAAAGTCACACTTGTAAAAGCCTGGTGCATTTTACATGCAAAATAAATTATAAATGCAATTAGAAAAATTGAATAGCAATATCTAAGAGATAATCCAATCGATCTGCAAATAAAATGATCTACATGAGACAAAGAAGAAATGGCAAGAGAAATTAGTCTCTTTCACATATTACTCCCTATCGGAGAAAGAATCCCCAATATGCCAATGCCATCAATTGGAGAAATCGCTCATTTTTCCTGTAGATAAAACACCATGAAATATTGTCCAAGAGAAAAAGAGAAATCGATCTAGGGGCAGAAGTAGATTACAAAGACAAAAATCAATCCATTATCACCGAAGATGCAAGAAATGTGAGACACAATACATTTTAATTTTATTCTCCAAGAGCCAAAAGTCCTTTACAAATGAGGGGCTCACTCTCTTTTATAGCTAAAACTAGGAGCCGAATCCCTAATCGACATTTTGAAGGACGATTGAGATTAAAAGATAAAATAAAATGATCAACAGAGGAGAGTAAATCTTACTTTAATACATTGATCAAGCTAGAAATAGTCAATCATAAGTGAGGTGGTGAATTACCTCCTAAGCCCAATATAGAATAAAATGTATATATGAGAGATACATGATATAACATCTCAAGGGGATTGATTCACCCCTGGGGGATAAAGTTGCAATTTTACATTAGCACCAAGCTTAATATATAAGTCACAACAAGAGAAAGTTGCCCTCATAGGAGAAAGACATCCCCCGATGGGGGAAATAAAGCACATGACATGGGAAAATGATAATATGTCAAGAAAAGTGTCCCACAGCCTTTAGGGGTCCATCAAAACATAACCGAAGTCACATGTTTTAATTCACTAGTTTAATGCCACACATCTCAAACGTTGGTCACTTTTTAATTTTTAATTTTTAGTTGAAAACCTCTATAAATCTTGAATTTGTCCATAACTGAATCTTTCCTTGCTAGGAATGATGATCTGATCGCACAAATGGATTGTAAGACATAAAAAATACTAGGATCCACTACTTATACATCCCTAGGAAATCTATCATTGTCTCTCTGATGAAATCTCCAAGATTTTAATTAAAAATGACTTAATTATTTTTTTGTTGACTTAAAAAAAACCACTGAATTAATCCATTTCTTCAACGATTGATGATTGATGTGGTTTAGTTGGCCTCCAAAGGCACATATATGAACACTGATAACCTGTAATGGGGTCCCGCAGTCGGTTTGACTCATTGACTAAGTCAAAATAGGGTTTGACCAAGTAAAAAAATCAACATATGGCTAAATCTTAACCATGGTTTAAAATAATCAACTGAACTTGTATGAATCCTATAAGTGGTGTTAGTCCTTGCCATGATTAATATTGGAAAAGGACTAGATGCTAAGTTATTCCATTCACATTGTGGTTAATGCAAAAATATTAGGAGCAATACATTAACATAGTGCGACGTATGACAAAAGGATAGTTCTACATGCAAACTCTTATTCATATTAAATCTAAACAATGTAAAATATAGATAAATCCTGCCTTTGTTGAGTGATAAATCGAGTTACAAAATTTCATAGGTTTTGGTCAAAGTTGAGTTGACTTTTGGTCCTTGGATAGACACAATTTTCCTTTCGAGAGAAGGGATTGACAAGGGCCACTATGGCATTTGTTGGAGTGGTAAAAAATAGGGAAGGGTGGTGTCTCACAAGTGGATGAAGCATTTAGAAGGGACCATTTCGACTCTAGAAAAAGCCCCTTTAGTTCCTATATTAACATTTTGTGTTTCATTGCATTTGACTTTCACTTTGCATTTTTCATTTTCATTTCTTAGGATATAGCATTTAAAAACACTTTGCATTTGCATTCCTTTAGTTCGTTGGCCTCCAAAGCATTAGAGGAATTTTGGGGTCTAAAATGGGCCTCCTAAGGAAAATAATAAAATAATAGTAAAAATAATAAAATAATAGTTAAAATAATAAAATAATATTGATTAATTTTGGAGGAAGAAAGAAAAAAACTACTTTTTGTGTTCGTATTTTCGACATATCTCCTTGTGTTTTTACTCAAATTTCGATCAGGAGAGCTCGTTGGATGCGGAATTTGATTCATCATCATCATCATCACGTTTTTTCAGGTATTTATTGTTTTTGGGGTAGCGGGGTCCATCAAAAGTATGCAGTGTGGGTACTCGTTGGATGCGGAATTTGATTCCGCATCCAACGAGTACCCACACTGCATACTTTTGATGGACCCCGCTACCCCAAAAACAATAAATACCTGAAAAAACGTGATGATGATGATGATGAATCAAATTCCGCATCCAACGAGCTCTCCCGATCGAAATTTGAGTAAAAACACAATGACATATGTCGAAAATACGAACAAAAAAGGTAGTTTTTTTTAATGACAAATATGCCAATTCAACCATTATGGTTGACTTATTTTATTGAAATTCTATTGGTTCTTGAATTCCAACTCACAAAAACTTATTTTGGCACGTTTTCTTATAAGGCCCATTTTAGACCCCAAATTTCCTCTAATGGATACCTGCCTTGGAAAATTATTTTGGGCCCTAGTACCGTTAAGGAAGTTTCTTTGCTGCTAGCGAGTGTCCATAACCTCGACAAAGTTTCCAAAGCATTGTCCTTTTATGGACAAGTAGGCGAAATATCATCCAAGGATGTAGATATACTCCTTTGGCCACAAGCTAATTTTAATGATGGGAGGACTTGTTTTGATTCCAAGGGATATACCCCCAGTGACTAGGCTTACCTTGCCGCACTCAATTGACCTAGAGCTACAAGCAAAACTAGATCAATAGGGTCAATAAGCTTTTGCGACACATTAGAGTTGAGGCATAGGTAAGAGATGGAAGTCATCTCAACAAAGAGGTCTAGAGGGGAAGGTCCCCATGTTAATCAATCATATCCAAGTCAATAGATATAAACAACAATATGGATACGATGGATAACATAGGGAGAAAATCCAAGTAAGGGAAACCAAGAGCGAGGGAACTGATAATTACAATACATAACCAATTAACCCAAAACTGAGAATCTATATGAAACTATCAGCTACAGTACCTTTTTCACTCCTAGTACATGTCCTACTAAAAACCAAAGAATAAAATGACCATTGGTGCATAGAAAAGTATAACATAGTCAAGAAACCAATAGAAATCTTGACATCCACAAAACAATACGTCTTTCATATACTTGAGCCTCTAACTGCAACTATAATCCATATGTATTGACACGACTATATCTGCATGGAAAGGAAAAAATACATTCAGCTAAACTGCGATGCTCGAGTGAAAAAAGGTATGAAAATGAATGGCAAGGGAGGTCGTGAAGAGGGCTCAAAATAACAAGGGTGGCCCACAACTGACGCCACTGAGTCATCCAGCTGAAAATAACAAGATAAGATCATCCACCAATGATATGCTATCATAGTTATCTACCTCAAGTGTAAGGACTAAGCCCATGAGTGAACTTTGGTCTGCAAAAAATAGGTAGTATCTACACGCTACAAACTCACTGATAATAGGAGGATTCTTGCATACTTGATCATGCTTTGGTGGAGTTCGTTGCCCCTATATTGAGGATTCTTACACATCGACCTAGGGCTTGATGAGACTGTTTCCTTATTTTTTGGCTATTTTACATACTTATCCATGGTTTGCTGATGGAGCATTGTACTTATGGAGCTCCCTTTATGATGTTTGAGCCCTAGTTGGATATAGAATTCCACCTTTCAGGGATTTTCGATGAGCATTTTCACTTGGGAAGTGTCCCACTTCCCATTACACATCATTTTATGCCACTTTTGGAGCTAGTGTCCTATTTTGGAGATGATTTTGCATGATTTTAGGAGGATTGTTTCACATTTTGAGTACATCTAGGGGGTCAAACCTTAGATCTAGGGGTTTTTCTCGGTTGCATGCACACTTTTACTAGAGCATTCCCTTTGGAGGCTAGGGATGGAATTGTATTTCCTTGTTCTCTCCTTTGATGGATGCACCCTTATTTTTAGGTTTTGTTATGTCTTGGATATTATATATGTGGCATTGACCACAATTTTAGTGTATTATTTTATCATTGTTGGCAAGTGGTTGAAGTTTTTTAGTTTGTTTATTCCATCTTAGGCTAGATCTAGGGTTTTATCTTAGTTTATTCATATTTTATTGTAAAATTAAAAGGATTGGAATTTATATAAGGGTTTATAATCTCATTCATTCTTCATGGTTGGATTTTTGGATCTCTCTCTCTCTTGAAATTAATTGATACTTCTTTTCTTGGAGCAAATATTGTTGGAAGGGTTCCCTTCTTGTTTATGTGTGGTGCTTTGATCTTGCTTGGAGCTTCATGGTCATATTTTGTATTCGGTATTTACATTGTCATTTCTATGCTTTTTCTTGGGCCATTGTATCACCGTGTCAAATGATCAATGGTTGTGATGTACTGTAATGTAATGATGTAATTGAGACAATCTTGTATTTGTAAAGGTCAATTATAACACATACTCAGCTACATTACAATAGTTGCACAAAGTAAATATCCCTTGAGTGTTTTTCTTTATCGAGGATTATTTACATCTTCACGATCGTAAATCATCCAAGCTCTTTTTCACTCTAATCATCTAAGTCGGGGACATTTCCTAGGTGTCATTTGTCATACATTAGAACAACTAATCCTTATTGGTTATTGTAATGTAACCATCTCTTGTATTAGTCACTATGGACACTTGTATAATGTCAAGTTAGATTCTACGAGTCTTGGGAGCATCTCTTGCACATTGTTTACAATAATTTAAATGTGTTAGTGGTTAAAAACAAGTTGGAATGTTAGGATTGTTTTTTAACCAAGCCTAACTTTGGGTTTAATGTTCTAATTATTCATTAACTTTATAACTCAGAGTCCCTTTTTCTAATGTGATAATCTCAACATATTTTTATACGGTCTCACATATCCCCATGTAGTTTGCCTAAGATGCCTTATATATTTTGATTGAGAACCCATAATTGTGTCATGTCAACACCATTAGATACAGAGTGGTTGAAGGGATTTTCAAAAAGTGGTTATAATAAAAAATCTGGTAAGAAACGAGGAAGTTGGAGAACCGAGATGTGTCATTTAAAAAAAGTCGCAACCCTCTTTTGAGTCTTCTATGAGCCATTTTTTACCTTCTTAATTTTTTCACCCTCCCTTGAGAAATTCGTCCCCCTTATTTAAGCTTGCACACTCCTTTTTGACTTGTCTCAACCACTTAAAAGTATTCTTATTATTGTTTTACCATGTCAAGAGAATTTAGTTAGGGTTTGGAGTCTACCCTGGTCGAGCCTCAGTTGACCACTCCAAACAAATTGAAAGAAGGAAACAGGAGCATTGTACATCATTATAATCAATGATACAAATATATATGAAGTTCTCAAGCATTTATTCAAATTCTTCCATGACCATTCATCAATCCAACTACAAACTATATGAGTATTCGGCAGTGGTCCAAGGTTTTATCTTTCATGTCTTTTTTGCAAAGTTTTGAAAGCATAGTTTACATCTTTCCAAGAATTTTGGTTCTTAGGAAAATTCATACGATTTTTCTCATGAGGATGACTATATGGCACAATTTTGTGTTATGGAAAAATAGGTGATGCTAGATCAGATTTTGAATCATCGATGAGAGCAAAACATCCCTACATATTAGCAGCAATGTCATCTGTAACAACATTCTCAATTTTTTACGCATTAGAGATAACTGATTCATCATTCTGTTGAACACAATCAATAGCAGGTTGTTCCTCCAACAACTTATTCTGAACACCTCCAACTACAAATAACATTTTCTTGATGTCAAAAAAACTAGGTGTAGACATGGAGAAAACAACAACATCATTGCCAAGGCCTCCTCTCCCTGACTTCAGACCAACGCTAATAGGGGCACCAATACCTTGTTCATTGTTCCCAAATCTTCCTCAAGTATATCCCACCTTTCTCATTATTTGGGACCCTATACCTATAGTGCATTTCTCAAACTAGTAGAAATAACATCAGTATCCATCAAAGATGAAATAAAAAAATCATCAACATCTTTATTATAATCAACTAGTTTACAAATAGTTGGGCTATAAGCAATATTATCAAAGGTAGAAGAATTAATAGGTGTGTTTGGCAGTTAAATAACATCAATAGTCTTCTTAGCTTTCTCTAGTCAATTGATATCCAGTTCAAGACTTAGCTTACACTCCTACAAATCCTTAAAAGTCTCATCTTTCTCCATCAACTGCATCAACAAGTCATTATAATCTTCTGCTGATGCTTGGTAGTCATCAAACAAACAATTATTATCTTCTTGAAGAGGACAATATTCTTCACGAATATCATCAAAGGAGGCCTACAAGTGGGCATCCTCATTAGCTAGTTGGGTATCAGTTTCTTTAGTTTGCAAATTCTCTCGTTCACGGAAAAATTTTTGGCATGAGAAAGAGATTTAATATCTACCTTTAGATCATTGAGTCAAAGGAAAAATCCACATGCTAGTATTATCCATCCCAATAAGCAAGGACATTAGATTAAGGCATATACCAATATGCATATTCAAAGTTCTAAATAAACCCTAATCACACCCAAAACTCTCTTAAATTTCTGCATAGCTCCAGATCACACCCAAGTTTTCTAATACCATGTTGGAAATACATGCAAACAATGAACAACCTACAAAAGAGAGAAATTTCTAGTAAGGAATGGTGGTACAAACTACCACCGTTGCAGAACATAAGAAGAGAGAGTAGGGATCTCAATAATAATTATCTCCAATGATCCAATGAGGATAGATCGATCCTTAAGGATCATCTATAAATAGTTTTGGGTAGGGGACCAAACAAATAATAATGGGACCACATAAATATTAATTGTCCATGATTGTCCATAGAAAGTGGATCCGAGATCCCAAAGTGGACATTGTCAATGAAAACTTTAGTTGCTGATTGGATCTCTCGAATGCTCGAATCCCTTACTCTGCCAAGGCGAGGTTACCACATAACAATCAGTTCTAATAAGTTATCTGTGGAATGGTCTCTTTTGGACCTCGACCAAATTCATGGGAAGTGGGGTGGGGTAGTGTTTTCTTTATCCCCTTCCTGCATAATTGTGTTACTTCATATAGTTTTGATCTAGATAACTGGTGTATTTGGATTAAACTTTTGATATAGGATAGATTTGTTGGATTTTGTTTCGTTTATGCACCCAACATCAATTTTGCTCAAACCCACCTTTGGGAGTGAATGTCTTGTTCTCTGCTAGATGCATAATGGATAATGGGTGGTGACTTTGACATGGTGTAATGGGTTGGTAGTTAAGGTTTAATGGTGTGTGGTGTGGATAAGTAGGCATGGTCAAGGTGTAAGAATACCTTTCAACTCTTTCATCCTAATTAGGAAAAAAAGGTTGGACTATGGATGCCAGTTCACTTCATGCAATTTTCATTAGGGGAAAGAAAGGGCACATTCAAGACTCAATAGGGTATATGGACCTTGGGATGATATTTATTTTCTTGGGAGGATTCAATTGGTTGATGCAATGATGATGTGGACAACTAGATCATATCATATTGCCATTTAGATTCCATTATGGTGGGATATTTGATTGACACAAATCCTTCTTCCTTGTTCAAGCTAAATGTTTCTCATTTGGATTCCCCTAATTTTTGTGCTTTGGTCCATCATGTTTGGAATATGAGTTGGGTGTTATGGTGGGAGGAGGTTATTTGGATGACTATCAAATTCATGTGTGGTTGGGGCCATTTAATTTCTCAGAAGTGAAGGTGGGAGCTTTAAGAGGCTAGGAGGAAGTTGGAAGAGGTTTCATCCTTGAGGAGGACCTAAGTGATATTGTTCTTTAGGAAGATGCGTGATATGCTTGGAGTTTGTGGTTCGTAGGTAGGAGGAGTATCTTAATAGATATGCGAGGGTTTTAGCTAAGTTACAATGGATTCAAGATGGAGACAAGGGATCCAAGTTCTTCTTTGAATTTCTAAAAAATAAAGTGGTTGTTGATAGAAGTAATCTTCCTTCATAGAGAAAATGGTTCACTTGAGGAAGATCCTTCTGGGATTAGAGGTATGCTTGGTGATCTTTTTTAGAATTTTTTTTATTCTTATCTATTGAGAGATGTCATGGTTTTTGTTAGGAATGATAGCGATAGAGTGGTTCCACACAATGTCTCTATTCTTGATCATGATAGTTGGAAAGAGATTTCATGAAGGATGAACTATTTGTAGCACTTATCTCTAAGTAGAATGGTAAATCTCCAAGAATTGATGGACTTGTGATTTCTACAAGGCTATGCAAGATAGTGTTGGACAGGAATTTAGTCACATGGCTGTAGAGGTCTTCGTGACCGGATGCTTAACAAAATGCATTAATCAGGGGTTTATCAAGATCATTCTAAAGAACATTTCCAGGGACACCATTGGGCGATGATGACAAATAAAGTTACGGAGTGTTTCCTACAAAAATCATAGCAAAGGTTGTGATGGTGTGGGTGAGGGATTTTGCTAGTAAGATTGTGTTTAAGAAGCAAACATGTTTTGTTCAAGGGTAGTTTACTTTGGACACAATGATTTTGGCTTGGGAGGCCATGTAGTGGGCCAAGGAATTGGGGTAGAAAGTTCTCTTCCTTAAAATTGATTTTGATAAAGCCTACTATTGAATTGACTAGACCTTCATTACACATATTTTTTCCTAGTTTAGATTTGGTTCAAAGTGTGTGGCTATGTCAACACCTTATTCTCTTGCACCTTGACTTTTGTTACAACTAATAATACACTCCACATATTCTTCTCCACTTTTCAATTAGGTAGGAATACCCCGTAGCACCTTATCCCTATTTTCTTATTGTTAATTCCCTTGGTTATTTAGTGGATCTTCCCATTTGTAGGGGATGATTTAGGGTATTTCACTTCTAGATGATTTTGAGAGGGTGGATAATCACCTTGCAGATGATTCTTTCTATCCATTCGCACTCACTAGAATTTGATGGCTAGTACTAGAGATTGCTTGTATGTGTTTTTCCATTCCTCAAGGGATAAGATTAGTGATCATAAGTTTGAATATTGGTTGGTTGGTATTGATGAGCCTCTTAAATGGATTCCTTTGTGTTGCATGGGTACCCGTACTGGGGGGTTGGGTACACGAACCAGTATTGGGTACATGTACCGTATACTTGTGTACTTCAATGGTACGTCCCCGGTCGTACCCAGCCGTACCCAAATCCAATCTCATGTACCGAGTACTTCATGTATGAAAATAGGGTACTTGCGTGGATTTTGGTATGTTGTACCACGTGTTTGGGTACGCGGCCGATACAGCCGTTGGACAAAGAAACAGTACTGTATACTTGTGTACTTCAATGGTACGTCCCCGGTTGTACCCAGCCGTACCCAATTCCAATCTCATGTACCGTGTACTTCATGTATGAAAATAGGGTACTTGCGTGGATTTTGGTATGTTGTACCATGTGTTTGGGTACGCGGCCGATACAGCCGTTGGACAATTGATCTTAGCTCGTTCTTCGGGATGAGTCAATTTGCAAAGTTAGAAGTTTGAAATTTTAAAAATTAAATAATAAAACACTAAAACACATGTTATGTGGGCCCTTGCCCCTTACCTAAACCAGCGCAACATTGCATTTCTCATTGCTAGTGCACTGTGCTCACTACTCCAGCGACGACGTGACAGAGGACCTTAGTGATGCTAATGACATTGATCCTAAGGTTGCTGATGACATGGCTTGAAGAAGCCAAATCAATTATCTTCTTCATGTTTAATGTTTACTGTTTTGAACTTTCTTTTTCATGTCTAAAAATGCCTTTAGGCAAGTTTTGAATGTAGTATGGCAATGAAGTTTGAACTCATGATGTCATGGACATAATATATTTTATGCTGTTAATTATATTAATATAACTTGAGTCTTCCAGTTGATATCTACTATGAGTCTATGTCATATGATTTATCAAATTTTCAATGCGAATGTTCACATGAATCATTGAATTTAGAAATATCAAATATGCATGTATGATGTGAGTGTGAAATGTTTTATTTTTATAAATTTTAACAAACACACACATATAAATACATACATATATCGATGTACCCAAGTACCTTGTTTCAAAAAGTGGCGTCCCCGTCCTCGTCCCCGTACCAGTACCCGTTCCCGTACCCATGTTTCCTGGCAACTTAGGGATTCCTCATACTTGGACCTTAACTCATGCATGTGTAATAGTGAGATATCCTAGCATCCCCTTTGGTATGGGGCATTCATGGATGATTTTGTGGAATTGTTGTCGAGAGTATCTATAGCATAGACTCCTCTTCTAGAAAAGAAAAGAACGCCCATTTGTTGAAAAACTAACTATTGTGAGCAGATTCTTTAGAGCTCACATATTTATACTATGTATCTTTTCCACTTCCCATTAGGGCTCAATTTTTTTAGATTGGAGCAGTTTCTATGTTTGTACATGTGGGCCAAGTATGGTGGAGTTTAGGGCCTCCCTATGATACTTTGGTATGTTTGGATTATACCCAAGCATGAGGGAGGCCTAGGATTGATTGATACTGCCACCCAAGGTAACATCTTCGTTGGAGTAGTGTTCGAATAACTATTGCGCCTATGGGAATATATTATGGACTAACTACCACATTGGGATCATGGGACTAACTATGTGTGCTTGGTTTGGAAAGTTTACCGACATCTCCAGGTTTTGGTGTAATGAAAAACCTTACATGGTAACAGAGCGAGGTTTTAGGTTCAATTCACCCGAGTTATGTTGGAGGGGGGTGTTGGAATAGTGTTGGAAAATTGGAATAACCGCCGCACCTCTAGGAATATATTGTGGACTGATTGCCACACTGGGATCATGGGACTAACCGTGTGTGTTTGGTTTGGAAAGTTTACCAACATATGCATGTTTTGGTGTAACAACAAACCTTACAATCTTGGTTGCCAGATGCTCTTCTTTGTAGGTATTGTTGAGGCATCATCTTCTCACAACACAACATATTGGTAGGATCAAGCGATTGTTTGGATTGTGTGATATAATTTCATGTCCTCGTAGCTTCTAGGTGTCTGACCCCTTTATTATCAAAAGTATCCGGGAAACATGCAGAAAGGTAGTTGGCTTCATGCAGAGGTAGATATTAGTTAGTTGAGTGAGATGGGATTTGGCCATAAGACTAATTTGGAGTTGGAAGGTGGAGGGCATGTGTGTTACAAAAATTCCTTGTTTACAAGGGTAGATATTGAATAAGAAGAGGATTTTTAATTGGAGAAATTGGTTTGATGCTACTGCCAACTCTCTCTTGGAAGGATTGATGATCCATTGCATTTGAGTTTTCCCTATCTTCTTTGGACACACATATTATTATGGATATTATCGGCCTTATTCCTTGACAGGAAGTTTTTAAAATGAGTAATGACATTTTTTGTCCTTCTTTGTATGATTGGGAGTTGAGCTTAGGGTACCCCTTGGTTTGGTATGATTTTCGAAGATTGTACTTTAGTATTCATCAAAAGCATGAACTCTATCCTATTTTTAATTCAGGGTGGGTATATACTGATGTAGAGAGATAGTGCATCAAGAGGCTGCATATTGTGTTGCTGATTTGGGTGAGCTACAAACTCAGAGTGTTTGCATGGCTACTATTTTACTAAGGCCTTCCTAGCAGGAATGATTGGTAAAAATCCCCTTCCGCTTTAGATTGAAAACAGTAAAGCACTTCTTTTGGAATGAAAAAATCTCCCAACAATGTTTTATTGCTAGATATATATGCACTTTTCTATCGAAGTTATAATTTTAATATCATAGAAAATTCCTGGAGGAGAAACCCTCTATGCCCTTGCTGGTCAATGCATATCCTGGTTAATGTTATAACTTTTTGAAATGACTTCAACGAAGAACAAGCTATATGAGATTTCAAGTTTGTTAACCATATTTCCAATGTTGTTCGCAAAATAGTTGTTTGAAATAAAGCCTTGACCGTTTAAAAATAAGATGCAGGTATAGAAGACAACTCCAAAAGTATGATTTTTTCATGACATTGGATCTCAAAGTTATCCTGGTTGACGTTATAACTTTTTGAAATGACTTCAACGAAGAACAAGCTATATGAGATTTCAAGTTTGTTAACCGTATTTCCAATGTTGTTCGCAAAATTGAAAATAGTTGTTTGAAATAAAGCCTTGACCGTTTAAAAATAAGATGCAGGTATAGAAGACAACTCCAAAAGTTTGATTTTTTTATGACATTGGATCTCAAAGTTATGAAACTAAGCTTATAGAGGTGTTTTCTATATATAATGCTGTATAATTTAATATTTAGAGGAAATATTTTTAAGCATGTTTTTAGAAACATTTTCTATTTTTGTAATTTGATTAATTTTTTCCTAAGTAGTATAAATCCATTTTAAATTCCTATTTATCAAGTATTTAAAGGAATTTAATTTCTTGAGCTGTAAACTTTTTATCTTAAAAAAAAAAAAAATATTAGATGACAAGAAATTTAATCCAACTTGTAAGAAGAATCTATACTGCTTTTACTTTTTTAATTTTATTAATAGACATGAAATTTTTAATTATTTTAAATTTGATTTTAATTTTTAATATTGTAGAAAGCTAACTACTCAGTGTAGTAAATATCAAGTACAACATAAGTATTGATGCGTTGTCTTGTAATGTCAGCTTAGATTAAAAGAAATTTAGACAAAACATAGTCAATCTTAATAGGAGAATATCTACTAAGTAGCTGTAATGGTAGGTACTTTAGCAAGAATATTTTGAATAATTTAAAGCAATATGTATATATATGTTTTACATTTGATAAAAGTATTTTTCATTTTATTCAGAATATTGAGGTGTTTTACAGTTTTCTACATGGAGATATTGTTATGTAATTAAGTGAAACTTATATATTTGTTTAAAAAAAATTAAGATAATAATAATAATAACAATAAAAATATACTAGTCAAATATAGATATAAATAAAAATAAAAATATATGATTATATATATGAAAGAGAAATATATTTGAAAGAAAGTTTTGATTTGTATATGAAAAAGAGTTATATTTGAAAAAAGTTTTGATTTGTATAACTGTTATAAAAAGTACAATATGGAAAAAAAGTTTTAGCTTTACATAAAAATATTATAAAATATTATTTACATATAAATATTGTTATTCAATCTATATTTTTAAAAATAAAAATATTATAAAATATTATTTACATATAAATATTGTTATTCAATCTATATCTATGTCTCCATTCATCTTACATGATCAAAAAATTTATAAAATATTTTAGATGCATTCTGGTATATTATATTTTGAGGTTCGATCATATAACTTAAAAATATGGTCCAGAGAGCGTTAAAATTGAGGCAAGGTTAATCCTATAAATATGGTCCAGAGAGCGTTAAAATTGAGGCAAGGTTAATCCTCCTCACATTAGGATTAGTATAGAGAAAAGTATACTGTCTTTTTTAAGAGTTATGTTACAGTCTGCTGCTATGTTATTATATTGTTGTCAAACAATTTGTTTGTGGTGTAGTTGCATGAATGAATGAATGAATCCGTGGACATTGTGAATTAAAGACAATTCTTTAAGAGGATGAAAACAAGTGAAAAGAAAACAACTTTGTATATTCATTGCAATTCAAAATTACTGTTATACATAACAGATAAAGGTTTAATTAACAGAGATTGTACACTCCTACACAAAATAATAATGTGCAATACAGATATTGGATACCTCAAAAACAATAATGTGCAATACAGAAATTGGACAGCTCAAAAACTGAATTACAACTCAAACTATTACAACGGTATTTATAATAAAAAAATTTCTTAAAATATCAAAACTTCAATAAACCAACTCTTGCTTCAACTAAAATATAATTAAATTAAAATCTAATCACACTATTGATCAAAGTGCTTCCATGTTTTGCATACTTCTTCTACTAAGTAAATTCAAATATTAATTAATTAATGCAGCGAGAATTGATACTAAGGTCTCGTCCATGCTGAAATTAAGCATTAATTTTCTCAACATTTTACCCCTCTCTCAATGCTTAACGCTTCCAGGCTTAATTTTTTGTGGAGTGAAACACATCTACGACTGGAAATTTCCTTCTTTAAGATATTTACCAACTGATTATTTGTCCTTAATGCTTAATGGTCCCAGCCTTAAACAAATCTACCACTGGGAATTGCCTTCTTAAAGATATGTACCAATTGACTATTTCCCATGCAATATTGTAGTTGGACTGCTCCTGGTTGCATCAAATCTATAATGAAGTGACGATGAAACTTCATATTCTTTGTTGTTATCAAGATGTATAGTGTTGGGGAATGGCTCTGCTGCTACAAATCTTCTAATGCTCTTCGTAGCCAAACTGAGTGACAACACACTGAAATTGCTGCGATGTACTCCACCTCTGCTTCTGCCAATCTTCCAAGGCTCTTCGTAGCCAAACTGAGTGACAACACACTGAAATTGCTGCGATGCCGTCCACCTGTTTTTTGGACTTCTGTGCTATATTGCCATTCCCAATACTAAAAGAATATTCCGTAGTTGACCTTTGACCATCCACTGGTGACTGAAGTAACACAATTTGAATCTTAAAGACCACTTAATTACAAATTCCAAGATGTTGTGTAATGAATGACATGATTCACCGTGCCTTTGTAGGATTATGTTGCTCTTATATGATTTTCTTATAGATAATTATGGAAACAAGACTTACTGCAAAAATGATATCTAACCCAGTAGCTATAAGGTACATCAGACTGCTAACTGTTACCCCTCAAAATGCCTTCGCTTTTTGAGGGATTCTGTCCATCAGTTCGAAGAACATTACCTGCGAATTACACTTAGCATTTTAAGCAGCAGCTTTTTACATACATCTTGAGGTCTTTTCCAGGAGAGTTCAATTACTGTAGGAAGGGTATACTCATAAAGTTGAAGGGGCTCAATACTCCCATTTTCCATCATCCAAAGATAAAGGTAATTTAGCACATAACAGTAATCCTAGTGATGTTAAGGAGCTTCTATGAACTCATTCGCTCTGGTTGGTTGTAGATTGATTTTGACCAGCAGGGAATGTTCTAATGAAGGGCTGCTTGACTCCTTCAAGAAGGTTAAAGTATCCTATTTGGAAAGGGGCAGCAGAAGGGCTCTGTTTTAAAGACGTTTATGCACTTTTTAAGTTCTTCATTAGTCAACATTCTTTGAGATCTGATTGCATGCCCAAATCTTCCTTCAACCAGATCTGGATTATTCACACAATGGCAAGCACTCAGATGCTAATATATCTTCCTTTCTAGCCGTGGATAAGGAGTGGTTTCTAGGAAGATTAAAACAAACAATGGGTAAATTCTAAGAGGTTTATTCAATATTGAAGGTATAACTTTGCCACTTTTGCTGGAGCAGGCTTGAGAGATGTTGACCTAACTCTTTTCAGTGGAATCTACAGGAATGAAGCAGCCAGGGATGATGAATTTTGAAGGTCTTAGCAGACAGTACGATTTGAAATGTGGAGCAGAACACAAGCAGATATTCACAACTATTTGTGTGCGAAGGAAAGAAAAAACTCGACCAGAAAAGGTACAGGAGAATTTGTATAGACTTGTCGTTTCTGAGCAGCGTCCCAAAAGGAACGACTAATCTCTGTTTCTCCAGTGCTCGGCGGCAGCTAACAAACCCTGAGTTAGTCAACTGTGTTAAAGACAACTCATATCGTTATCTTGTTGGTCATCAGCTGCTTTTTTTTTTTTTGCAACAGTAGTCTTTCATATCATTACAGATTGGAAGACATATGCAGCTATGAATGCATGGTTTGCTTTCGATCCTCTAGTTCCTGCCATCATATAATTGAAAAACGTCATGGATTTGAATGACTAACCAAAGGAAATGTTCCCATACTGGAAGCCATGAGAACCTTGTTGAGATCCAAAAGTACTAGGACGGGTTACAACTTACATCATCTACCTGGCAACCTTGTTGAGATCCAAAAGTACTAGGACGGGTTACAACTTACATCATCTACCTGGGAGCTGCTGCAGTGTAAGATCCCCCTCCCACCTTGAAGACCTAAGAGCGACTATGACTTGTAAAAATAGAAATAAACCATAAATGAGTCCATGAGGAATAGAAAACCCTCACCACAATGAGGTTACTCCCACTACAAGTTAATCAAAGGCACTTGAGACATTCTAACATTGTTATAACAATGAAGAAACTTATATGTATGACGGAGATATACATTTGAGATATGTATTATTTGTAGAACATGTAATGTTACTT